>CAUYSK010068279.1:0-16801 GCA_963575035.1 Avahi laniger | reverse complement strand
TTGTATAGGTGCTTGCACCTCAGCACTGAGCCTTGGAGTTGTCTTCTCAAATCATCATTGTCCAGTGGGAAATTCACTGAGAGAAAGGCAACGTGGGCTAGGACGTCTGTTAGCAAACAGAAATTAGTATGAAAAATATCGATCTCACCCTCCCTCTCTCTACCTTCTCACAGAAAACAAAAACAAAAGCACCCCCCGCCCTCCAAAACTTGCCCTACCATTATGAACACCACATAAGCTCTGATCAAATGTGCTTCTCAATCATCCTTCAGGCAAGAGAACACCTGGGGCGCGTTTTCGGCCCCTCATCTCTTAACCCCGGCCAAACCAGGCCCCTCGATTGACAGGAGGGGCTGGCCAGACGTTGGCTCCGACGGGAAAGACGGTATTATCGCCCAAACCCGCTCGCCCGAGGGGTACAAGTAAAGCAGGGCCAGAGGTAACACGGCTTAGGTTGCGGCCAAGCCCTCCTAGGTAAGGAAAGGTAGGCAGGACCCGGCAGAAGGGGAGGCGGGAGAAGCAGCCGGGCCTAGGCCGCACCAGGCCGCGGAGTGGCCATACGCTGCTTCCCGACCGAGCCTGCGAGCCAAGCCCCGGAGAAGAGGGTTATCATTACCTGGACGGGTTCCTGCAGCACCGTCATTCTTGAGACTCAGGCCCACTATCTGCAGTGCCTCAGGCCCCCCCCGTAGCGGCTCCGGCCCGGCCAGCCCCGGCTCATTTAAACTCACCAGCGACCGTTACCGGGGGATGGGGGAGGCCGAGCGATTGCCGAGCACCTCCGAGCGGGACACGGAAATACCCGAAGTGGAGAGAGCCGAGCTGGAGCCCGACGGAAAAGCCCGAAATGTGCCGGAAATGCCCGAGGTGTGTCGGCGGAGGAGGTGACAGTTACCGGAAATGATCGAGGACTACCGGAAACTACCGAGTCCGACCGAGCGGGTAGGTTCCTCTTCTGAGCCACTCCTTCACCCTCGCATGCCACGCCCAATGAGCCTCCCTAGACAGGGCCACGCCCAATCGGCAACCAGCAGGCTGGGCGTGGCGTGCGGGAGCTGGAGGGGCGCGTGACGTGGCGGGGCTGCTTTCTCGATTCGCGGCTCCGCCCTCTTGGATTAATTGGTGTGCGGTAGATTAAGCAAAGGGTAAAACGGCAGAGTTTGGGGCTGACTTTAATGAATCAAGAAGTATTTGTCCGTTGAGTTTAGGTCATTCATCCATTCCGGCAGTACCTACTCATGGCTTTGGGGGAAATCTGAGGAAATTTGGGAGGATGGCCACTCTCCAAAGAAATAAGTGGCCTCTGTCCTCAAGGAGATTACGATATATTTAAAGGAAAAGCAGTGTAATAAAGAGTGTTACATTATGTGTTGTCTGTTATAAGTGATGTAAAAATTCAGAGGAGAGGGAAGTTAATTGGGATTAAGATGAGGAAGCTTTCATGGAAGGAATAAAAGGTTTAAACTGGACTTTGAAGGGTGGGTAGAATTAGAAGAAAGTGTAGCGTTTAAGTGAAGGAGGGGAAATAAGATCAGACTGGTAAGAGTTAAGGCATTAAAAGTGGAAATAGTTACTTAGGTAACCAGATCATGAAAAATCTCAAAAAGCAGGTAGACATTTTTTTTTATTCTCGATAGCAGAGGTTTTCTGGTGTATTGGAAAGAGTAAGGGATTGGAAATTCAGAGCCTGGTTTTGTTTTGTCTCTGGCACTGACTACTTATAGGTCCTTAGGCAAATTACTCTCTGAGCTTCTATTTACTTGGTTTGAAAAAAATGACTAAGATAATTAAATGCATTAACAGATGTGGCTGTGTCTAGCACACATAATAGGCTTTCTCAGATTTCCTTTCTGCCTCTTCCCCCCCACAAAAAAGAGTAAACTGGGGAACTATTAATATTTTTCAGCAGATGAGGAAAACGGATTTGTGTGTGTGTGTGTGTTTTAAATTGATTTTATTTCAGAATATTAAAAATATGGAACGCTTCGTGAATTTGCATATCATCCTTGCACAGGGGCCATGCTAATCTTCTCTGTATCATTCCAATTTTAGTATATGTGCTGCCGAAGCAAACACTGAAAACAGTTTTTGAAGGCTAATTTTCTAGTCAGGACTTCTCTACGCTAGATGTGGGACTCATATTTACTCTATTGTGTGGAAATTTCCCTTCCTGGTTAGCATTTTTTATGCAGATGAAACTTAGTTAGAATGGGTCACTACCTTCCTTTGGGTGACATTGGAGGGAAGTCTTTTTTTTTTTTTTAACACCCCTGAGAGCTACACGGTATCCTTCTCCACCAACCATCTCTAGTCACTGCGTTAGGTACTTTTTTCCTTCTTTTTTTCTTGCTTAAGTACTTACAGCCCCAAGAAGGAGCTAAAGTGATTTTTGGCTGCCTTATGCCCTATTCTTTTAGCAGGATTATGCAGGGTGGGTTAGAGTGGGAATAGACTTTGTCGACCTAAATGAGGAAATTGAGGCAAAATCAATATAGGTAGAGAGTTTATTTGAGCCAAGGTTGAGGACTGTAGCCCAGGAAACACTGGGAAGTGCTCCGGAGAACAAAGGCGGGGCTCAAGTTTTTAAAGAAAAAAGGATGAATCAGGAGAGGGGGCAATCACAAAAGTTGTTTTTCAGGAATTCCCATTTGTTTCAGAAATAATATTGATTTGTGATTGGCTGTACATTATTGAGCTATAGGGTATGAGTTATGGTGTCCAGCATATGGCATTATTAGTTTAATTTATGGTTACTTGGTGGTGACACTCAGTCTAGAGTCCACATAGCAGATAGCTTCAAAATAATTACTTACTTCAACGGGGAGTGAGACATGACTGCTATCTCATTTTAATGCCTCTCTAGGTCTGATAATTTAAAGGGGGCTTACATTCCCCAGATAAAAAGTTTATTTTCTTTCTCAACTTTTATGCTGATCTGTATAGTAACTGCTAGCTATTTAAAGTTTAATTAGTTAAAATCAAATGAAATTTAAAATGAAGTTCTTCAGATGCCCTAGCCACATTGCAAGGACTCTGTAGACATACGTGGCTAGCGACTACTATACTGGGCAGTCACACAGACATAGAAAATCACCAGTATTGGTTTGAGTAGGGCTGAAAGATGCAAGATGGCTTCACTCACCTGTGTAGGGCCTCTGTGCTAGCTGTTGGCTGGGTCCCTCAGTTCTCTACATGACCTTTCTCTTCACATTGACCTCTCATCAATCAGTCATCTAGCCCCAGTTTCTTTTTTTTTTAAAGCCAGTCAAATTTAGCGGTGAGGGGTTGAATACCAACTTTAGTGACACTAATGTTAATAAGTTCTGATAATCCACTACCATCAGACCAGCCGAACCCCAGTTTCTTGACCTGGTGGCTGGCAGCCAAGGGTGTGAAAATGGAAGCTGTAAGGCCTCTTAGGACTGGGCCTGTAAGGTGAACACCATCACTTGTTATTGGTCAAAGTAAGACACAGTGCTAGCCAGGAGTCACCAGAAAGAGAAATAGACTTCATGTCTTGCTGGAAGAAGTGGCAAGTGACACTACGAAAGGCATCTGCATTCAATGGGATCATCGGAAACAATCTGCCCTACCAGGTATGAGACAAGAGAATCTGATGGTGGGAATGGAAAGAAAGGGATGGGTAAGAGATATTACTCTTAAAATTTCACCCTGAGCACAGTACCCCAGATTTATTCTGATCAATTCAGACTTCAGTAAGACTATTCCTTTTATTATCTGGACACTTCTATTGTTGACTGAAAAGGATGAAGCTGAGGCAAAATTAATATAGAGAGTTTATTTGGGCCAAGGTTGAAGATTTCAACCCAGGACACACTTCCAAATTGCCTTGGGGAGTGCTCCAGAGAACAAAATAGAGGCTCAAGTTTTTAAAGAAAAAAGGATGAATCAAGAGAAGAAAATAGTTACTAAAGTTCGTCAGGAATTCTCATTGGTTTACAGAAATGACATTGGTTAGTGATTGGCATATATTGTTGAACTACAGGGCATATTGCATTTTTTTTTTTTTTTTGAAATGAAGTCTCACTCTGTTGCCCTGGCTAGAGTACCATGGCATCAGCCTAGCTCACAGCAACCTCAAACTCCTGGGCTCAAGTGATCCTCCTGCGTCAGCCTCCCAAGTAGCTAGGACTACAGGCACGTGCCACCATGCCTGGCTAATTTTTTCTATATATTTTTAGTTGTCCAATTAATTTCTTTCTAATTTTAGTAGAGACGGATCTCGCTCTTGCTCAAGCTGGTTTCGAACTCCTGAGCTCAAACAATTTGCCCGCCTTGGCCTCCCAGAGAGCTAGGATTACAGGCGTGAGCCACCACGCCTGGCCTGTCCAGCCAATTTTTTTCTATTTTTTTTTTTAGTATAGACGGAGTCTCGCTCTTGCTCAGGCTGATCTCAAACTCCTGAGCTCAAACGATCCACCTGCCTCAGCCTCCCAGAGTACTAGGATTACAAGCGTGAGCCACCACGCCTGACCCATATTGCATTCCATGGCTACTTGGCCTCAGTTAGTCTAGAGCCTGCATAGTAACTGGCTTAAAGAGGTAATTATTTAGCTCAAGGGAGAGTGAGATGTGACTGCTAGTACATTTTAAATGCCTTTCTGGGCCTGATCATTTAAAGGGGCTCACATTCCTCATATAAAAAGTTTTTTCTTTCTCACTATTCAAGTAGATTAAAATTGGCCAGGGCGGTGGCTCACTCCTGTAATCCTAGCACTTGGAAGGCTGAGATGGGAGGATCACTGGAGACCAGGAGTTCAAGACCAGCCTGAGCAATATAGCAAAAAATAGAAAAATTAGTGGGAAGTGGTGGTGCACACCTGTAATCCCAGGTACTTGGGAACCTGAGGTGGGAGGATCCCTTGAGTCCAAGAGTTTGAGGTTACAGTGAGCTATGATGATGCCACTGCACTTTAGCCTGGGAAACAGAGCAAGACCCTGTCTCAAAAAAGATAAAAATAAAAATAAAGTAGACTAAAGTTATATTTACATTTTTTAGCAGCCACATGACACTGTTTGCTCATGCTAAACTTGTGGTCATTTTACAAACTCAGCTTCTTTTCAGACATTTGCTGCCAACCCAAGTCTTATATTTATTCAATGGATTTTTGTAAATCTAAATGTAGGAACTTACCACAGAGGATACATAAAGATGATACTTTATGTGTGAAAATGTGTATCTAGAGTCAGCATTTAAAGAGTCTGTGAGTCTTGGCACTCTGGCTCATAGGCTTAGAATTTGCCTAAAACCTTTTTTTTTAACCTAAAAAAGAACATCTCTTTTCTGTGTGTTGTTCATCAGACTGATACATCTGTTGTGGTTTTCTACTTATCCACAGCAAGACCATGTTGTTTGAAGTACTTTGAGATGGGGCATTTTAGAGCATTGTTACTTCCTTCTCTGTTCCTGATTGACCTACTTAAACTCATCATCTATCAACCACTTGGGCATCCTGCTGTCTTCCATTATCCAACATATTTAGCTGGTGAGTGGAGTTGGATTACAATAAGCATTATTCCAAAAAGGATAAATTGTTTCTTCTCCTTAGCCTGTTTCTTAGTCTACTCATATTCAGTCCGATCTGGAGGCTGGCATTTAGGGAACTACTCAAACAGCTAGGTGTGGTACCATTAGCAAGATGCAGGTCCCACTGAAACATAGCTCAGAGTAAGTGAACTCTTCTTCTGAATTCCCTGAGGCCTCCTTGTCCGCACACCTCATTTTGTCCCGTTGCATGAGGTCTTATATCCTCCTTATCTCACCTTGTGGCTCCCCCGCCCCTTTGCCCCCACCGTGTTTCCTCCTCCCTCTCGGTGAAATCATCCCTTTCCTTTGGTTTCTGTAATGACACAGTCTCGGGGCTTTCCTCCTACCACTCTGTTCTTCATCAGTTTCCTTTGCAGCCCCTCTGCCAGCCCCTTTAATGTTAGAGTACTTCAGGGGTCTGTTTTGGCCACTTCTTACCCTACACCTTCTTCCTAGGCAAACCTCTCCGTGCTTGTGGCTTCAGTTTCTCATCTACAAATTGTCCCCAAAACTTGTATCTCCAGCCAGACTGCTTCTTAGAGCTCCAGACCCAAATGCCTGACTGCCAACTGGACATCTCTACCCGGATGTTCCACATGTACTTTCTTCAGAATGGAATCCCTTATTCTCCATACTTAAAATATTTCCTCTCCCAGTTTAAGACATCACCATCTTTTCCATGGCCCAAACCAGAAACCACTCTTTTCCTTTCACTTTCTAGGGGAGGTAAAATTTCTCCTTTACCTTCTTAGGGTTTCCAGCTGTGCTTAAGAATTAAACTGACATAAGACAGATCAACAGAAGAAAAGCATACAAATTTTATTTAGTAATTTCTACATGTACATGGGAGCCCTCACAGGAAAAATGAAGACCCTAAGAAGCAGTTAATGCTCAACACTTATATACCAGGTTGGACAAAGAGTAGCACATTGTGAAAACGGAACAGAACAAAGGGATGTGGGCTCAGCCAGTTCATTATGGAAAAGTGACTAGGAGCTAAGGGTTAGTTTAAAAAGGTTTCTACAGATTTCTCTCAGCCTCAACTCCCCATCTGTGGTGATAAGAATGTCTTTCTTTCTCCTGGTATGGGGAGGACACCTTCACATGGGAGCTTTATCTCTTCCTTTTAGGAGGAAAAAGGAAGGCCAGAGTGCCCTTTTGTGGTTTTTCAAGTGCCTTTGACTCAAAACAATCAATATGCCGAAGTGGCATATCTCGGGCATATTTTGCTTCTCTACAACCCCGACCGACATCTAGTTACAAAGACCTACCAATTTTACCTCCTAAGTATCACTTCATGTTTCTTCCTTCCTTAGTCCAACCTACCGCCAAAAATAAGTCTGATCGCGTCAGAACTCACCTCCCTAACCAATCCTTTCACTTGTCTTACCAGGCCGTACGAGGGTCACTACCTGCCTCTTTATTCAGCCTCATCTCGCCCATCTCGACTTTATAGTCCACGCTGCAGCCCCACAGAATTTCTGGACGCACTCTCTGGCCTCAGAGGCCTTGCATATACTGCTCTCTCTGTCTAGAACACTCTTAATTCCACTCTTGACCTGGTTATCCCTGCTGATTCTCCAGATGTGTTTCTTCCAGGCCTTTTCGGGCCCACTGGAATTGGTTGGCTATTCCTGCGGTTGCACTGGTGCGACCAGACTTGTCATTACTCTCATCACCCTTGACTGTAATTACTTGTTTAAGTATCCATTTCCTGTCTAGCCTGTAAGCTTCATGAGGGCAGAAGCCCTGTCTGCCTCGTTCCCTGTGTATTCGCACACCTAGTACAGTGTCTGGTACACAATGGATACTCATTCTTATTTGCTTAATGATTAAATAGAATAAACTCATTCTTGCCGTGAGCTATGATGACGTCACTGCATTCCAGCCATGTGATAGAGACGCTGTCTCAAAAAAAATAAAAATAAACTCATTCTGTTCTTATTATTTTTTGTTTTTTGATTGATGTTACAGACTGTGCCCCCCCCAAATTCATATATTAAAGCCCTAACAGCCAGTGTGGCTGTATTTGGACATGGGGTCTCTACAAAAGTAATTAAGGTTAAATGAGGTCATAAAAGTCGGGTCCTGTCTGATGGGATTAGAGTCCTTATAAGAAGAGGCACTGGGAAGCTTGATCTCTCTCTCTGCATGTTCACCAAGGAAGGGTCATGTGAGGACATAGGGAGAAAGCTGACATCTACAAGCTAGGAAGAGAGTGCTCACCAAAAACTCATTTGCCAGCACCTTGTGCATGGACTTCCAGCTTCTGTGAGAAAATAAATTTTTGTTATTTGAGCCACCTAATCTGTGGTATTTTGTTATAGGAGCCCAGGCAGACTCCTATTTATGTCTTGTCTTCCTAGGGAAAGGGCCAAATCTTATATTTCCCTATATTTTTTGAAAAGCATCACATGATGCTTAAAAAATAATTGAGTGATTAACATAGAAGCCTTTATGCATATTACTCCTTCTTCCTAAAGTACTTTTCCTTTACTCATTTTATTTTATTTTATTTTATTGAGACAGAGTCTTGCTCTGTTGCCTGGGCTACAGTACCATGGCTTCAACCTAGCTCACAGCAACCTCAAACTCCTGGGCTCAAGTGATCCTCCTGCCTCAGCCTCCCGGGTAGCTGGGACTATAGGCGCATGCCCCCACGCCCAGCTAATTTTTTCCATTTTTCGTAGAGACAGGGTCTCACTCTTGCTCAGGCTGGTCTTGAATTCCTGAGCTAAAGCAATCCTCCTGCCTCAGCTGCCCATAGTGCTAGGATTACAGGCATGAGCCACCGCGCCTGGACTTCTCTTACTCTTTGACCAGCTAAATTCTACTCATCCTTCAAGCGTTAGCCTCAATATCACATCCTAAGAATATTCATTATCCTACCTAATCTAAATTATCACCATCTTTGCTCTTTTCTTTCATAGTGTGTATGGTAACTTTTATTATATTTCTTTAATATTAATTTAAGCTCCATGAAAGTAGGGACCTTGGCTTACCATGATGTCCCTATCACCTAGCACAGTGCCTTGTACAAATATTATAAATATATTAAAATATTATAAATATGTAAATCTTTTTGGAATATCTTATGAGTGAAGTCTTGACCACTTAATTTTATCTCATTGATCTAAACTTGATGCTTTTTGATTTCCCCTTTCTTGACCCAGAGAACATACTGGTCTTGCATGTAAGTCCTTAAGGGATTTATTTTGTTTTTGTTTTTGTGTTTTCTTTTTTTAGTTCTTTTTTTCTCTTTTGGTTTTTGCTTTTTTTTTTTAGTCCTTCAGGGATTTACAGTCATGGCAGTGTCTGAAGTGTTGAGGCTAATCAGAAAACGCATCTTGGTCTCTTGGTTGAGATGAGTTCTGAGATGCGCTAAATGGCCTATGGCTAGGAGGGCCAGGACTGACTCGAAGACACAGAGAAAGAAACTACCAGGGTCCCCACTTACAATTTTTTTACTTTCCCATGGTGCAAAAGCCATATGAATTCAGTAGAAATTGTACTTTGAGTACTCAAACAAGCTTTCTATTTTTCACTTTTGGTATAGTATTTAATAAATGACATGAGATGTTCAATACTTTATTATAAAATAGACTTTGCGTTAGATGGTTGTGCCCAACCGTAGGTTAAGGTATGTGTCCTGCGCACGTTTAAGATAGGCTTGGCTAAGCTATGATGTTCAGTAGGTTAGGTGTATTAAAAGCATTTTTGACTTATGTTATTTTTAACTTATGATGGGTTT
Source organism: Avahi laniger (assembly GCA_963575035.1). Classification (NCBI taxonomy): domain Eukaryota; kingdom Metazoa; phylum Chordata; class Mammalia; order Primates; family Indriidae; genus Avahi; species Avahi laniger. Next base: position 7,502 of record CAUYSK010068279.1, on the reverse strand, counting down.
ATTGGGAGGCTAGGAGCACCGGTAGTGAAGGCAGGGATGGACTGCATGCAAATTAGCTTGATTGCAGCAGAAGCTGAGTATGCTTGGTTGAAATGGTGGTGTTGGAAGAGCTGATAAAAACCTCTGGGTTCCAGGCTGATAACTTTAGATTTGACAAAATAGACCCAAGGAACTGCTGGTGATGATTGAGCTGGGGAGTTACTCATGAGAATGGAATCTGAGAAAGATTATGCTAACAGCTGAGGATTATGCTCATTGGAAGGGAGAAAAACTAGGGGCTGGGAATGCGGCAGAGCGGCTGCTAGGGAGTCTAGGCAGCTCTAAATTTCCATTATTCTAGGATCCTAGATGGTTGAATCTGAAAAAAAGATAGAAAATGAAAATAGTATTGAGTTACTAATTTAAAATAAGAAATACTGTTATCCAATTCCTTCTCTTGAAGGCATTCGGATTCTAACCAGAAGGCTGCTTGCTAAATATAGACTTAGAATCAAAAGAATAAACTGAATGATCTTACTGGCTATTGTCTCTTTTTCCTCAGAAGGGACATATACACCTGACTGCTAGATTAAAAAAATGTCTGTACCATCTTAAGTGGGTGCTCACCAAAGAATAGTTTCTTTGTTCCTCCCTTTTCTAGCTAGGTTCTAGGTGGATGTTCATTCTTTTCTAGATAAGTTGCAATTTGATTAAACACAGACTTGATTATATTCTAGTATTGAGTATGCACCATAGTTGCCTTGAATAGACTTTGTCATTTGTTTGTATGTGTTACAGAGGATGTGCACAACAGCCTATGGCTAGGAGGGCTAGGGTTTACTTAGATGAGAAATGTCCAAAGGTCAGTTGAAAATGTGAAGCTTGAACAATTTGAGAAAGAACTTGGGACTGGAAATATAGATTTTTCCAGGCAGAAATAAATACATTCTTTTTTGTTTACGTAATGGCTTGTAAAATCTTTGCGAGACTATTCGGCACCATATTAAAATTATGTATTTATATATTTGCATCCTCCACACCTAGACGGTGAGCCGCTTGGGGCCAGGCATCTTATTCATCTTAGTAAAAGTACCTGCATACTTTAGGTGCTCGATAAGTGTTAGCTGAACGAATGAATGAGAGTAATCTGGATAAAGGAGGTAAAGGAGAGGAGGGTCAGTGGCAGAACTTTGTTGTAATAAGTACAGCAGAGAAGAACACTGGATCTAGCCACAGGGAAGTCACTGGTGGTGTGCTAGGGAGGAAGTCAGAATTCAAGAAGTAGAAGAGGAAGGTGACAGAAAGGGAAACCGAGAAAAGAGAATCATCTTTAGCATTAAAAACACATCCTCAAATGCTGAGAAAAAGTGCCTGCTAAGGGTTTGAATCTTTTTGCTTAATGAGAGCTACCTGTGCTGTGGGTGGCAGGGCTGTCTCTTTCACTGATGCCTCCTTGGGTGCCAGGCTACTCCCTGAGAGAACCCTTCTCAGCCCTACCAGCTCCCGCTATTGCCTTGCGGTAGCATCCTGGGTTCTAGTCTCAGATTGGCCATGACTCACAGTGTAACTTTGTGCAAGTCACCCCCTTCTCTCTGGGCCTCTAAAGTCCCCTGCAGCTGTTAGCATATCAGGGACAATGCAGTCTGGATGACTGGTGAGGATTCTGACTTTTGCTTTCTGCTGCTTTGCAACTGTTAATCTCTTTGCCAAACGCCAGCTGTCCTGCCCTCTGCTTTAGACCCTTAGGCGGATTCTAACTCACCTGTCGTCAGCCCCTCCCACTGTCCTCTTCACAGAATTCAGTCCACAGGTATGTCACTAGGCGGCACTGCCTTGATTGCAGCACAGAAATGAATTTCACCCATTTAAAATGACTGTTGAGTGATTAGGCCAAACACGTAGAATTCTCTACCTGTGCTAAAGCAGCTGAGGAAATGAAGTTTGAGGGCCAGTTTTACTGTGGTCCATGAAATTGGATTTTAGACACCTTTCCCTTCCTTTTCTGCCTTCATCTTTGGTGTTCTGGACCTTAAGGGTCTTTGAGCCTTCAGGTTATTCATTGCTTTATTTCCCTCTCCTTTGTGGGAAGGAATCATATTATATGTACAGAGGATTGGTTAATCATTCTCCAGATTTATGGCCTTCTTTCCATGTAAGGTCTCTCGTGTTTAAATACTTATTTATTCCTTTCTATCTCATTGCTTTATCCATCCAAACCACAGCCACCATAGACAATCATTGGATATTTTTTTTTTTTTTGAGACAAAGTCTCACTGTGTTGCCTGGGCTAGAGTGCTATGGCGTCATCCTAGCTCACAGCAACCTCAAACTCCTGGGCTCAAGCGATCCTCCTGCCTCAGCCTCCTGAGTAGCTGGGACTACAGGCATGCGCCACCATGCCCGGCTAATCTTTTTTTTTTTCTATATATTTTTAGTTGTCTGATTAATTTCTTTCCATTTTTAGTAGAGACGGGGTCTCGCTCTTGCTCAGGCTGGTTTCAAACTCCTGAGCTCAAACAATCCACCCGCCTCGGCCTCCCAGAGTGCTAGGATTACAGCCGTGAGCCACTGCACCCGGCCTATTGGATATTTTTAATGTGTATTTTTTTGCTTGTGTGTGTTCTTGAATAATGGATAATGCTTCTAGCAGGCATATAGTTTAAAAATTTTTAATAATCTTTAACCCAGTACACTCAAATGTTATCATTTCAACTTGTAACCAATGTAAAAAATTACTACTGAGATATATTACATTCTTTTTTTGTACTTCAAAATCTAGTGCATATTTTACTCTTATAGCATATCTCAATTTAGATGCTAAATTTTTATCAGAAGCACTTAATCTGTATTTAGATTTCATAAAATACACAGTTGAAAAAGTAGAGTCAGCCAGGCATGGTGGTACGTACCTATAGTCGCAGCTACTTGGGAGGCTAAGGCGGGAGGATCCCTTGAGCTCAGGAGTTCGAGGCTGCAGTGAACTATGATCACCCCACTGCACTACAGCCTGGACAGCCTGGGTGACAGAGTGACATCCCTGTCTTTAAAAAAAAAAGAATAAATAAAAATAAAAAGTAGATTCATATACCTAAGCTGTTCCAAACATACTTCAAAGTTTTCCAATAACTCAATCAAGCGCCAAAACAATATTTCTCCTTTAATATTTACATGAAATTGACAAAACTGCTTCATTTATTTTAGAAGAATTGACTTGACTTTGAAGCAAAATCATATCAGTTTCAAAAGTACATCTGCCCAGCCAGGCGCGGTGGCTCACGCCTGTAATCCTAGTTCTCTGGGAGGCCGAGGCGGGTGGATTGTTTGAGCTCAGGAGTTCGAGACCAGCCTGAGCAAGAGCGAGACCTCGTCTCTACTAAAATTAGAAAGAAATTAATTGGACAACTAAAAATATATAGAAAAAATTAGCCGGGCATGGTGGCACATGCCTGTAGTCCCAGCTCCTCGGGAGGCTGAGACAGAAGGATCGCTTGAGCCCAGGAGTTTGAGTTTGCTGTGAGCTAGGATGACGCCACGGCACTCTAGCCCGGGCAACACAGTGAGACTCTGTCTCAAAAAAAAAAAAAAAAAAAAAGTACATCTGCCCTTGCTAAGAAAATTCACTGACTCTTGTGTCAACTCAGTATTATTAAACTGATAAGAACAGAAACTACACTTGATCTTAGCCAAAAGGCCGAGAAGCAATAACTCAGTATTATTAACATGAAATTCAAAGGGGTAGTGTATAAACTGAAAAAGCAACTCTAAATTTATTTCAACAAAATAAATATCCAAACATTCTTTAAACTTTTCTTTTTATTTTTGCAGCCAATTTACACAGTGCTGTTGATTACAATTAAAATCTTCTACGTATTTACTTTAGAAGAATGTGTATTGATTTGCCTTACGAAAGGTTTCAATTTTAGCATAAATTCTCGTACCTGTCTAGCGAAGATGCATATAAATGTTTTCTTTCCTTGGAGCTTTGATTTTAGCTCATTCTTATGCAGTGAGATTATATGTGTGTATTCTTAATTTATAGAAATGTTATTGTGCTTTATATCTCAGTCAGTTTGCTACTCATCATGATGTTTCTCCCGTGCGTGCATCTGATTCTTTGCTTCTAACTGCTACACGCTCCTTCATGGTGCAGGCTCACGTCTTATCTAGGCATTCTTCCAGAGATGGAGATCCAGATCACTTCCAATCCTTGCCACCACAAAGCATGCTGCAGTGAACATCCTTATTCATGTCCCTTACAAACTCATGAGATTTAGTTCAGCTATATATTTAGCTTGATTGCCCTTCTAGACCAGAGGCATTTTTACTTCTATCCTGCATATCTCTTAGCTTTCTTTTATATAGTTTCTATTTTTTTGCCTTTCTTTTCTTTTTTCGCCCCTTCTGGGAGATTTTCTCTCTCTCTCTCGGTCTCTTTCTCTCCTTTCCTAGCTACTAGACAACCAGGGAGATAGTTTCTCTTTTGTCTTTCAGTTCCCTACTTTTTTTCGCAGCTGTGTCCATTCTCATACTTTTCAGATCAATTGTGTGCTCTATTTTAGCAATTCGTTATTCATACTCAACATATGTTCTTGTTTTTTTAAAGTTTTTTTTTCTTATTTCAACTGTAACACTTTTCAAATAGTTGATATTTTTGTATGATTCTTTATGTTTTCTTTTTCTCATGTTGTATTGGTAATATTTTCCTTTATCGGTTAGCATGTGTATTAGGCTACTTTTTAAATCTTGGTCTGTCTGTTGTATTTCTACTTAAGGTACAATCTATAGTAAAGTAAATTCTATCTTTTTGAATTAGTTGTGCTCCTCACCTTTCGTTATTTTGTCCTTGGGAACGTAGTTTGCTCTGTCCAGCAGTGCCTATCAGTGGCACTGAGCTCAGGGATTGAGGGTGGGGGGTGAATGAGCCCCAACGCTGAGAACCACAGACACCAAAACTCCCAACTTTTGGTGCTCCTTAGGTCAGGGCTTCACCCTTCGCGCCACCAGGGAGAAGCAGCCTTGGGGGGGAGGCACTTTTTAGATTGCAGTTCACTTGCCCTGAATTAGAGGAGTGAAGAGAGGCAGTATCTGTCCAAAATTAGGTTGCCCCCCACCTGTTTTTATCAGCTCCTCACAAACACGGGGCATCTTCGGTGCCTCGCTGTTACCCTTACCAACACCTGGACCGCAGTTTGTGTCACATCACGGCAGGTGGAGAAGTGGCACTGTTTGTTCCAAGACGGTGGTGGAGGAAAAGAGAGATCAGAACCCTCCCCCACTTTTCTTTTTTTAAATCATTCCACAGCTGTGCCTGGCCACCTCCTGGCCCTAACCAAAGCCACACTTCACACACACACACACATACACACACACAAACACACATACCCCAATTCAAAACAAGGTCCTCCCCTTCCCCCAAGGGGTTTCTCACAGTTTTCTTCATTTCTTGGTATTTTCTCCTAGTAATTCTTTTGAGATTGGTCTTGGGAAAGGGAGCAGTGGTCACACTGGTTCATTCAAACAGGATCCGAGCTTAGAGATTTTGAGCACTTGCTCTGTGCTACACACTGTTCTAAGCATGCCACTTGTATTAACTCATTTAATCTTCATAACCACCCTATGTAGTTATATTAGCAGCCCCATTTTACAGATGGGAAAACTGAGGCATAAAGAAGTTAACCAAATTGCCCAAGGAATTAACTGAGTCAGGACTCTAACCCAGGCAGTCTGGCTCTTGAGTGGGCCTTTTCAACCTCTGCCTTGCAGTGAAGTCCAGATTATCCAGTGCTCTCTGTGGGGATAGATTAACATAGTGTTGGCTAGGGCATTGCCCCATGATGCCAGGCTGATGAGACATTGGCCAGAAGAGAGGAGGAAGCATGACAAGGACAAGGCATTAAAAGCCAGGTCTGCTGTCAGCAGCATTTGATCCCAGCAGGAGTCTCTAGCAGATCTCTCTCAGGGCAGGACACAGGCCCTGGGTGGTTAGAGTTAAAGGGAGCAGGAGGAGTGTTCGTGAGCCCATCCCAAATGAGGGCTGATGTCAGTTCTCCTCTGCGCGTTTGTCTCCGAATTTGACATCTGATGTAAACCGGTTGGTGTGAAATTCTGTCCTCTGTTTTCAATCCACTGAATTTGAAGTCCCTCCAATGGCAGCGTTTGGGTGGATCCGAGCAGCTCTGGCTCAGGAACCACTAGATGCTTCCCAGAGACGGATGTTTGGCTGCCAGAACCCACTGCTATACTTGGTGTCTTCACACTTCCGCATCTCCTTCTTGCCTTTTCTCTGATTCATCAACGTGTGTTCGAGGGCAAGTCTCTGTCGTAGGCCCTGTGCAAGATACTCCAGATGGACAAGATCTGCAGTGGAAACCTCTGACTCCAGTTACTGGGCTCTGATGAACTGTGGGCATCAGAAGTTTTAGTAAAAACAAGGCCAGCGCTCCGTATCTTGATTATTCATGCATAGCTCTTTCGCTGAAACCACAGCTCTCCTCTAGTGGCTTCTGAAGTGCCAGGCACTTTTTTCACCAGGGTTGGTGAAAAGAATCAGAAACTGATTTGAGCTGGGGTGCCTGTGGCCTAAGGTTTCAGGCAGGCGGGCTCCTCCTCTGAGTGTTTGCTGACACGCAGGCTGCCTGGCCCTAGGGACCAGCCACATGCTTTCTGAGCTGCAAATATTTCACACTGTGGGTTCCAGCTGCTGCCCTTCCCCCTCCTCCCTTCCTTTCCTCCTCTTCCTCATTCCTAAGCCCACACCTTACAACCCCTTAGCCACTGTCACCTTACCTTGTCCCTCCCTCATAAGGACCTCTCTCTGGAGTTCCTTCCGGAAAATCTCAGAAGCCTGAGCGCACCTCTAGTTTCGTCTGCCTGGCTAAGCGAAGTGGAGTGCACATCTGTGACTGTTTCCTATGTGCCAGAGCTTGTTCGCAGTGCCTTATTTACACGACTGCATACAAATCTCATGAAAGGAACTGTTTGCTGTCAAAAGTCCTGAGGCTACTCAGACCAAGATTAAGAAGTGGCAAACCAGGCTTCAGACCTATCATTGCCTGTCTTCAAAGGCCACACTCTTTTGTGATTTTGGTTGTTTTTAGAGCCCCCTTCAGCTTCCCCAGCTTTCTAACCTCATAGCCCTGTTCCCATCTAGACCTGATGTTTTGCTGCTTCTTCGAATTTAATAAATAAATAAATAATAAAGGAAGTAAAAGGAAAGAACAGCCTTTTGAGGATCATAGTTCTTTCTGTAATAGAATGACAGAATTATAGGCTTGGGTTTTTTTTCTTTCTTTTTTTTTTTTTTTTTTTAGACAGAGTCTCACTCTGTTGCCGGAGCTAGAGTGCCGTGGCGTCAGCCTAGCTCACAGCAACCTCAAACTCCTGGGCTCAAGGGATCTTCTTGCCTCAGCCTCCCAAGTATCTGGGACTACAGGCATGCGCCACCATGCCCAGCTAATTTTTTCTATATGTATATTTTTAGTTGTCCAGATAATTTCTTTCTATTTTTAGTAGAGACGGGGTCT
>CAUYSK010068276.1:0-46178 GCA_963575035.1 Avahi laniger | reverse complement strand
CAGCTACTTGGGAGGCTGAGACAGTAGGATTGCTTGAGTCCAGGAGTTTGAGGTTGCTGTGAGCTAGGCTGACGCCACGGCACTCGCTCCAGGCAAGAGAGTGAGACTCTGTCTCAAAAAAAAAAAAAAAAAAAAAAAACTTACTACAAAACTACAGTAATCAAAACAGTGTGGTGGTACTGGCATAAAGACAAATAGACCAATGAAATAGAATAGAAAGCCCAGAAATAAACCCCAACATATATGGTCAAATAATTTTTGACAAGGTTTCCAAGACCAATCAATAGGGAAAGGACAGTTTGTTCAACAAATGGGGCTGGGAAAACCAAATATCCACTTTCAAAAACGTAAGACAAAAACTTTACAACATAGGATTTGGCAATCATTTCTTGGATCTGACCAAAGGCATAGGAAACAAAAGAAAAAATAGACAAATTGGACTTCATGAAAATTTTAAAAATTTGTACATCAAAGGACACTATCAACAGAGTAAAAAGGCAACCTATGGAATGGGAAAAAAACACTTGTGAATCATATATCTGATAAGGGATGATATACAGAATACAGAGAGAACTCCTTTCATTTAAATGCACATAGAAAAACAATTATTATTTTTCTCAGAATGCTTTTCAGATATGGACCATGTTTCAAAACGCACAGTGCATAGGCTAAACCACAGAAACTATTTTATATAACAAAGCTCTCTGAAACAAAGAAACAAACAACTAAATTTAAACCTGGGCACACACTCAAAACAATTGAAAGCAGAGTCTGGAAGAAGTATTTGGATACCCACGTTCATAGCATCATTATTCACAATAGCTAAAACAAGGAAGTAATTCAAGTGTTCATTAAGGGGTGAATGGATAAACAAAATGTGGTGCACACACACAGTGGGATATTTATTCAGCCTTAAAAAGATGTATGCCATACCATGGATGACTCTTGAAGGCATTAAGCTAATTAAAATAAGCCAGTCACAAAAAGACAAGCACTGCATGATTCTACTTATATAAGGTAAGTAGAGTAGTCAAATTCATAAAGACAGAAAGTAGAATGGTGGTTGCCAGGGATGGGGGGAGGATAGAGTGGGGAGTTATTGTTTAATGAATATAGAGTTTCCATTTTACAAGATGAGGAGTACTGAAGATGGATGGTGGTGATGACTACACAACATTATGAATATACTTAATACCACTGAATTGTAGACTTAAAAGTGGTTAAAGTGGTAAATCTTATGTTATGTGTATTTTACCACCATAAAAATTGGGGAAAATATAAATGAATATTTTAAATATACCATACAGAGAGTGAAAAGGAAAGTGACAGAGTTGGAATAAGGTATTTGTAATACATACATCTGACATGGGACTCATAGCCACAATATTTATACAAATAAATTTTTAAAAATTAGAAAATTCAGAAAAAGTTATGCAGGCACTCTACTAAGGAGCCAGAACCTAATTAGCCAATAAGAAATGGTGCTCAGCTTCATTTGTCATCAAGAAATGGAAATTAAAACTGCAATGCAATAGCCATACACATCTTCAGGATAGCTTAAATAAAAAAGATAGAAAATGGCAAGTATTGACAAGAATGTGAAGAAACTGGAATTCCAGTGTATCACTTGTGGTAGTGTAATTTGTTACAACCATTTTGTAAAACAATTTAATAGAAACCACTAAAGCTGGATATATGCATAACCTATTCCAATTCTAGGTGTATCCTGAACAGAAATGAATAAATGTACTCACAGAAAGATATGTACAACAATATCCATAGTACTGCTATCTGTAATAGTTAAAAACTGGAAACTATGCAAATGCCCATCAACAGTAGAAGGAATAAATGCATAGTGGTATATTCGGACAATGAAAATCTATTCAACAATGAGTATTATATGCATGAATCCAATAAACAAAATTTTGAGTGAAAGACATAAAAGAATAAACAGAGTATGGTTTATTTTATTATATAATGTTCAAAATTGACAAAATCAATCTCAGAAGTCAGATAGTGATACTTTGGGGAATGGTTTGCATCTGGATATGGGCACAAAGTTGTGGGGAGAGGTGTTCTAGTCTTCTAATAGGATGCTTGTAATGTTCTGTTTCTTGATTTGAGTGCTGGTTAAATGGGTGTGTTCATTTTGTAACATATTCTCAAGCTATACACTTAAGACTTGTCTGTATTTACATTATATCAAACTTTAATAAAGCATTCTACTTTCTTGATTTTGGCACTGGTTTCATGGGTATGTTCACTTTATGAAAATTCATTAAGCTGCACTTACGTAATTTGTGGACTTTAAATATATATACTAAACTTCAAAAAAGTTTACCTAAAATATAAAATGGAAAAATAAAAGACATGGATATATATTCTTCTATCTTCAATATCAGCTATGACCTCAGGGATACATAATTTGCAATTGAATAGGAAGAGGACATAAGTCCCTTCCCCATGTTAGATGAAAGAGTACTACTTAGGGCTTTTTCTCTGCAATCATGACAAACATACACCTGTATTATATTTTCATCATATGCCCTAAAAGTGAGTAATGTTTTCATAAAAATAAGATAAGGTGCATGAAAAGGGGACAGAAAAGTAGGATTTCAGAAGTTTGGGAAAGTTAGCTATTTGCTAACTTGATTATTTTTTTATCTACTTTTATCTCCTTACTATTGTTAATCCCAGTCTTCAGGCCTTTTGAGAATTGCTGCTCAAGTTATTCTTGGTCATTTTGTATTTTTTGCTTTGATTCTAAACCTTAGATAATAGTACACACAAAATATTTAATGTTTAATGGGGATGGCCAATAGAAATAAAGTAGATAATCAAATAAGCAAAACTGACTTATTTCATGATCATTTCTTAAAACATCTTAAGCAAAATTTGTGGAGAGTTTATCAAATTCTTTACAAAAACTTCCATATAAGTCACTGAATAATTATAAACTATAGGGCTGAATCCAAAGAATCAGAGTTGAATTTAGCTTCTTTTACTCAGTCGACTTTTTAAAAAATGTTTTTCTCTTAACTTTCTGGAAAAGAAAATAATGGTTCCTTCCAATAAGATGAACTGTTTTAAATTACTTAGCATTTTATAAATTTAGAATGTTCACTATATATATTTATTATGGAAACAAATATCCACAAAAGCCTTTTAAAAATAAGGTGACTGCTTCAAAATAAGAGATGAAAACAATTTTATTTATTCCTATAATTAATTATAATTATAAATGAAATATTTGTAATTATTAATTTTTGTAACTAATTATAAATGAAAACAATCAAGCATTATCACAACTTAAATTTTAATATTTCTTGCTCTAATTATTTCAGTATGATTAGAACCTTATAAAACAAACTGAAATTATTGTGGTATAAACTAGTGTTTATCCTGGGATTTTTGATGAAATAGAAAGAAAGCATTTTTAAATTATTACTGCAGGTATGCCTATTAAGACATTTTTTTAAATTCCTAATATTTTAATACTAGTATTTCGACCCAATCCTGGGTGCTGGTTTCATTAATTTTGCTACAGTTTCCTTTGTGGTATAATTGTTGAAATACTCATTCCCTTGGCTAAAATCATGTACTTTAGTCTGATATTGTTTCTTTAGAGTTACATGGGAGTTTCTGATCCCCATTTCATGACATTTTCAATTTAAATATAAATCACATTTTCCTTCATTAAGTGTCCTAATGTATTTTGTTGTGGAACTAAATTCTCACCTTGACTGAGGTATTTCATCCTCTTCCATATAGATTTAAAAGGGAAAAAAGTCACTGAGAAACATTTAACATAATTTTAAAATCCACTATGAAATTTGCCCAAGAATTTAATAACACATTAAATTAGCTAAGTAGAAGTTAGAAAGCATGTCACTGGTTAGTCAAAACAAAAATCATTTTTCTCATTTACTGGTTCCTTAGCCACTTTTGGCATTCCTATTTTTTTTTCAGTCTTGTCTTTGCAACAAGTTTAGTAAAAATCAAATAAGTAATCATAATCAAATATCTCATTCTCATTAACATTTTTCAGAACAGAAAGTTCAATTCTTCTCTGCCTGAGTTATCACAATATATATTGGAGAATTAAGAGTAAACACAAGCAAAAGAAAAGAAAATATATTAAAGGAAGAAAGATTGAGGGAGAATCCATATACAAATGGGTTAAAAGAAGAAGTATTCAAGGTTATACTGCTTTGATTACACACTGGGAGGCTAGGAAGAAGGAAAGGAATCGTGATCACCTGCTAGAAATAGGCGGTTTCTGGGAGCTGTCCAATGTACTGAGTGTACCGTCACAGCCACAGTTCACGCCCTTTAATAGGAACTGATGTCCTCGGGGTTCTCTTGTGAACCAGAATGTGTCTGCACTCACATGTTCAGTCTATTTCTTCTTATCTACCTTTAAAATTATTTTCTAACATGTCGCTTTGCCCCACCAGCTCTTTCTAAAAATTGCTGCATAGTACTGAAAAATTAAGTAAATATAGGCAATCGAGAAGAAAAAAAAGAACTTTTTGCTAAAATATTCCTTATAATATAAAATCAGTGAGATTTTATTTGTTAAACCAAATTTAAAATCTTTCTTATTTCAAAAAATGATCTAAAGATAGCCAAAAATCACTCTTAAATAGAATTGAATCATGTGTAGTTTCTGCCCTTAAATCCTACTATAAGATAGTACAAATAAATCAGTGAGGAAATAAGCCGGAGGGAAGAGTCAAGATTTTTTTCTTTGTTCACAAATAAATACTCAATCAGCAATTTAAAAATCCAAAGAGGACTCCGCAGAGGGCGAACTGCTTGACCCTCTGGTTTATCAAGGGTAAATTTCATTTTTGAAAGGAAATTGAAATGGTTTTGTTTGGGGGGAGAATTTACTTTGTCCCCCACGCTGGAAATTCTACAGTAAATTCCGAGCCTAGAAAATGTTCTGAGCTTCCATTTCTCATTTTATTGCCATCACAGCTTCCCTGGAAATAAAATTCTCTATTTTACGTGAGTAGGAGATAAGGGCAAGGAAAGGAAAGTCAAGTATCTCAATTGTTAGGCTGATTGCATCCAAACAGACCTTAGAAGTCAGGGTTTGTAACATGGCAGGAGAGCTATTTGCGATGCCCTGGAAGGAAAAAGAAAGCCGGTTCCAACAGCGACTCTGGGGAATGTGCTCTCAGCCCCCTTGTCATGCTTACTTAAGCTAATGGAAGGTCTTGCCTTTCAGCAGCCGCTGCACTGGGATACCGGACAAACAGATCCCCTCGACCCCTAGCAGGCAGGGCCCCTCTTCAGGACATCATTAAAAGCACATGCACTTGTTTCACATCCACTGGCAGACGGTGGCAAGATTCAAGACTCCTACCCTGAAGCCAAGGAGAAGCCATCACAGTGGAAAACATCCTCGCTTTGAAAATCCAAGTTGAAATTAAAGAACTACATGAGATAAGGAGCCTGGAGAACATTAGTTGGCTGTGGGGGTGAGGAGAGACACAAAAAGCACAGCAGGTAAGAGCTGGGGGTTGTTGCCAAGAAGGAACTGTCCCGGTGGCGCAGAGAAAGGGATCTCAGAAGTGGAGGCCTGTCCTCATGCTTGCTCAAGCTTGTCTTCTTCCATCAGCTTCCAGAGGAGGGACATTGTCTGAGCCTTCCTTATCAGTGCAACTAATCCTGTTATCAAGCTGGTTATGAATAATTAACATCCCCCGGCCTTTCGGTGATGGTGCCCCATCAGATTCAAGGCTGTTAAGAATCCACATCAGCAGGCTCGACTCTCCCCGCGATAAATCGATGAGACGCAGGGCCAAGCCGAAGCGATGGCCGCCTACCCGCAGAGCTGCGTGGATGCCACCGTGCTGGACTTCGTCGCAGACCTGTCCCTGGCCTCCCCGAGACACCCCCTCCTCTGCGACTTCATGCCTGGGGTCCCCTTTGGGGACCCAGCCCTTGCGCTCCGAGACAGAAGACCCAGACGGATGGCGCGGTTTGAGGACGGGGGCCTAGAAGAAGAGGAGGGCGAAGTAGACGAAGGAGATGATGAAGAGGAGGAGGAAGAGGAGCGCGGGAGAGGCGCCTCCCTCCTGGGCCGCCCCAAGAGGAAAAGGGTGATCACATACGCCCAGCGCCAGGCCGCCAACATCCGCGAGAGGAAGCGGATGTTCAACCTCAACGAGGCCTTCGACCAGCTGCGGAGGAAGGTGCCCACTTTTGCTTATGAGAAGAGGCTGTCCCGGATCGAGACCCTGCGCCTGGCCATCGTCTACATTTCCTTCATGACCGAGCTCTTGGAGAGCTGTGAGAAGAAGGAAACTGGCTGAGCCGGGTGGGAAGAGGGTGTCCGCGCCCTTCGCGCCTGGGGTGTTTCAGTACCGGGCGGTGGGTGCGGCTGAAAGGCAAGGAAGGATGCCCCAGGGCAGAATGTCTGGCGCTCTGGAGCTTGGGTTCCGATTGTAAAAGCCCCATAACCCCCGAGAAGAGTGGCAGCTGTAGAGCTAATCTGGATGCGATCGCCCTCAGTGGAGTCGGGGTCAGGGGCGAGCGGGGCGAGTTAGAACGTGTTAGAAGTCGGGCCGTCTGGGCTTGCGCCTTGGCGCTTACGCGGGCCGGGTGGGTGGGAAGCTAATCCTGTCCGCAAAGGGAAGGCTTCGGAGCTGCTACAGAGTCCAAGCTCTCCTCCCTATCTTTTTTTTAAAAATAGAAACAATAAAGTAGAAATTCTTACTTTTTTTTTAAACCGTGGAGTCGGGGCTGCGCCATCCCCAGCAGGCGCTCCGCCGGTGCGGGTGGGGAGGGCCAGCTCCAGACACCCGCAGGAGATGCCGAGTGGGAGCTTTTCTGACACACCAAGGGGCTCAGGATCTCCGGTCTGGTCCTCCGAGGCGCGTTGAGGGACAGATAATAAGAAACGTAGAAGGAAGAGGAGTCCAGGGAATCTGCTAAAAAAGTGCACCCTCTAAGAAGGGACATTATTCCTGTCTTCCTCTCCGTCTTCCTCCCCTGGCGTTCTCTCCCACGTGCGCGCGTACCCTCTCTCCCTCTTTCTATCCTCCTAGATGATCTTGGAGGGACGGTAGCTCGTCGTCCCAGGGCCGCAGTGGTGTTTATCCTGTGCCAAGCGCTTTGCCCCTGGTGCACAGAAATCAACAACCCTGTTCAGGTCCCTTAGGGCCCCAGGCCAGAGCGAGGGGTGAGAGGAGCCTCAGGCCCAAATGCTCAGGGCACTCGTGGTCCTGCAGGGGGCCTTGGACGCTGGGGACTTCGCCGCCAGCCAGCCCGCCAGCCGTACCTACTATCGCCCGGGAGGAAGGGCCTGGGTCTGTCGCAGGGCTCCTCTGTGCTCGCTTTTAAAATTTTAGCTGTAGGGAAGACAAGTTTCATTCTAATGGCATCTAGACACTGCGAAGGGGAGCAAAAAGTCACAAGATGCGTCTGACGCTTTACAAAACGCCTGCGGTGGGAATGAAGTTGAAGCCGGTCCATGCTGAGAGGCCGCCTGCAGTTTGGATCCTCTGATATTCCACAATTCTTCCTTCTATGTGCTAGTACCTGAATCGGGGTCGTTCACATAGGAGTCAGCTCGTGAGAAAAGAACTTGAGTGAATAGTGCCCACCTAAACGTAAATTCAGTCGTCCTAAAGGATAATCCCCAGTGATTATTCCAACACTGATTTTACCCCTCATTGTACACAGACATAAGCGGGGGCTCTCGAACACACAATTCTCCCTACTATGCTTTTAGAAATAGAATTTATTTTATACTTATCCTAGAAAGTTTGAAAAACAAAAGTTCAAAAAAAGAGACAAAATTTAAATCACTCCCGCATAACCATACTGTTAGCATTTTCATGTATTTTCTTCTAGTCTTTTTTTCTACGCCGTTATAATTCAATATATTTAACAAAATTGGGACACTTTTGGATACTGATTTTTTTTCACTCGGCATTATAGAATGAGCGCTTTTCCCTTATCTTTAAATATTTCAAACTTAATTTTGATTACTATATTTTATTGTTATATTGATGTATCACAACTTAACCCCAATCCTTTACAGGTGGGTAGCTAAGATATTTCCTTTTTTAAAAAATAAATGATGTTTCAAAGAGAGTTCTTATAAATGTCTTCTCTGTCTATTATGATTTCTTGATGTTAGATACCTAGAAGTGAAGTTTCTGGATAAAACGAACATTTAAGTTTGTGGATACAAATGGCCAGATTTCCTTCTTGTTAGATTCTGCCAGTTCACAGTCCCTCCCAGGGGATTTTGCAGAATTTGCGTGTCTCCCAGGACCTTCATCAGTACTTACAACATTTAAAATGTTTCTTAGTTCTCCTTTCCATAGAAATCAGATGAGTGCTGTAATGAGCCTCCAGTCCCAAGATATTTTCTTATTTTGACTATGTCTTCCACCAGGATTTTTTCCACCTCTGCCATAAGAACATCAGGATAAACAGGTAAGAGGGAAAAAATGTAAACAACTAAGACCAAACAGCCACAAAACCAGGGAGTGTTTTTTCTTATCCCCTAGCACCTTTATTAAAATAAACTGAGACTAGGACAATGATGTCTATATCAGTCATATAAAGTAAAATTTCTCATTTTATCTTTTTTCTCTTCTTTTTCTTTCTTTGGTTACCTAGACTAGCATATCTGTATTTTTTAAGATAAATTTAAAATTACTCATTTGATATGTGAAAAAAAATAGCTAATTATTTCTCAACTCATAATCAAATAGTATTCTGTTCCCCAACTCTTTCTTGGGTACTAGTGGCTCCATCAATCACTCACGTTTATCTATTCGGTTATTCATTCATTCAGTCAAAATATATGTTGATTTGTTACAGATAGTGTGGATGGGTTCAAAATCGAAACAGCTTATAGAAGCTCCCTTCTTCCAAATCAAGTCCTCTTGGGAATTAAGCATCTTTTATTTTTTAAAAAAATTGCAAGAGTTGAATAAATAAAAAGAAACAAACATGGTTAAAATCTAGGGATCCTTGATATTTTGTTGAAAGAATCAGTTTTGAAAACCAAAAATAAAACAAAACTTTGTAGACCAGGGACAATCAACATCACTGGGTCCTGAAGAAAGAATAAAGCCACCTATCATCCTTAATCCTCTCCCTCATATTCTAACCCATTCTATTATGTTCTTAGTAAGCATGTAATATTCTTACAGTGAATAATTCATAACTCTTCAACAGAGCAAATAATATCTAAAGAACTTCTAAATGAAAAGCTATTTCCTCATTATTACTAGAAGAATTATATACACCATTCTTAAACCTGTCACAGTTTATAAATGCTTTGCTTTTTGTCAGTTTTTGCATGTTCAGACACTGCCCCAAAATGTAGTCTTCTAAGGCTGTGGTCCCCAACCCCTAGCCTAAGACTGGTAAGTGTTGTGGCCTGTTAGGAACCAGGCTGCACAGCAGGAGGTGAGGTGCAGGTGAGTGAAGCTTCATCTGTATTTAAGGGGGCTCCCCATTTCTTGCATCACTGTGCAAGCTCCACCTCCTGTCAGATCAGTGGGGCATTAGATGCTCACAGGAGCAGGAACCCTACTGTAAACTGCACATGCAGGGGATCAAGGTTGTTCCTTATGAGAACCTAATACCTGACCATCTGAAATGTCGCTGAGATGGTGATGCAATCGCTGGGGAGCAGCTGCAAATACAGATCATCATTAGCAGAGAGGTTTGACTACACAATAAATGTAATGTGCTTGAATCATCCTGAAACCATGCCCCTCCCCTTGTCCATGGAAACTTGTCTTCCATGAAACTGGTCCCTGATGCCAAAAAGGTTGGGGACAGCTATTCTAAGGTATTAATATTTTCATGGTTATTATACTAATAGAATACTTTGAAGCCAAATAAGGATCAGAGACTCAGAGAAATGGATTGACTTTTTCTTACACCAGATCACCCATGGAGATAAGGTAAAAAGATCCACATTCTGAACTTATATCCAGTGTGCCTCCATATTTCGCTACCCAAATTTTCTAAGCAATGTGTTAATTTAAATTTTAGTTTTCCCCACGTTAGATCCATAAAAGCACTGAGCTTTTTAATACAAGTTTTTGTCAAATATAACATACAATATTAAAATTGTTTTACTCTTTATTATCTTCTAAACGAACATTGATAGAAATATGAGTGAATATTGGCTTTTCAATAACTTCTACCAGTAAAAAAAAATTCCAATGGTATCAGTTACTTCTGGAAAATTATAATAATTGGTTATTGAAATATGAAAGTTACTTGGACATTTAGAATCTAAATACCATTTTGGATGTTGCTTGGAGGCAATTTATTTGTAAACTCTTTACTGACTGAAAACAGCCTTTTGGTCTCAAACTAAGTTCTGAATAACTATCAGATTACTATTAGTATTCCGACACGTAAACCATAAAAAGATCTAAACGAAATCATATTTAAAAGACACAATTAAGCTTTCCAAAAAATGTAAAAATAATCAGAAGTCTTTGCCGTCAACCGAGAGCCATTGACGTTGATCATCTTTTACAGTTAGTTGCACAATGTGAAAGCAGATTTTGGTGAAATTAATGCTGGAAACCGAACCACATATTCTGCCAGTATGCATAATTCCTGCATGAACATAAAATTAAGACCCTTGGATCAGTGTTTATTGTCATATTTGTCAGCATTTCCATTATAAAAACACTGTTGTGGAAGGTTTATAACATAGCTATAAAAATTCTGAGATGAAACTCAATAAGCAAGAATTCAGGCTACCTTTATTTCTTAATTGCAAATCTTCAAAGGAAACTTCAAAGGTAATGAATGAACCCACAAGTACATTTACATATGCAGTTCCAAAATGTACCTGTAACTTTAAAAAAACATATTTAAGACAAAATATAAGTTATTATTATTTTATTTTTATCAAAAAGAGCTAACAGGTTAATATTGAATGTTAAGTACTAACTTGACTTTTTACAGGGTGATATTTCATTAAATTATATTTTAAATGTTTTTGGAAAATTGGTGAAGTTTTGCTATATATCATTAACTTGGCACAAGTTCACTCAAAGGTTCCTTAACATTGCCAACATTTTGGGTGAAGTTAGGCCCAATTTCTGGTCAGCACCCTTTCTTCCTGTGAATACTGGACTAAAAAAAGATTACAAAACAAGAGTCAGCAGTTCTGACCATTTTGTTTTGACTTTGGGGTTTCTTTGAATCTGAAGCTTAAAACCAAACCTGGCGGAGGAGGAGAAAGAACGAAAAGAAGCAATGCAAACTGACAGGAATAAAATACCAGAAAGATGGAAAAACTTCTTCAAATCTCTATAAACCAAAGCCTATAAATTTCCACAACATTCTTTGTGACACCAAATTTTTAGTTCTGTGCCTATACCACATTTCTTAAAGGAGTATAAGGAAATGCAATGAAAAGTATAACTGTATTTAAAAACACTCTTACAGCTAGTATTTGGTAGAATCCCACACTTAATTTGGCATCAGGCAATGAATTTTCAATATACAGTGAAATCAAGAATTTTACAAGTATGACATGATGGAAATGATTATAATAAAATGCTTTCAGTTTGCTTAGTGCTTTATTGTTTTCAAAGCACCATTCACATATTTTCATTTGATCTTCACAATTGGATTTCAACAACATCTAGAGTCTCTCTATTAAATTGAGTCATCAGTGTACCATCTTAAAAATCCCTTCACTCACCATTGAAATCAGCATGATGCCGAGATTCCTAAAAGGGACTGATGGTCACATATAAGCACCCCATCACTGTGAAAGACACTGCCTTCAAAGATCAAAAGCACCTTAACACATTCTGTGGATGATAAATTATACAAAAGTCTGGTTTGGTCTGGCTGCCTCAAAGGCCAAATTTTACAACCTTCTATTTAGGGCTCTGTGAAGGAGATTTCCACCTGCAGCCAACAAATGTAGATGACCTCAAAGCAGCTGTTATGGACAGTTTTTTATGATTTCCAGTCTTCAAAAGGGTAAAAAATGTCTATGAGAATATGGAACTAGATCAAACAGTTGGTGAACAATAGAAGGCAAAAAACATCATGTAAATGTGTTTGAATGAGTGAATGAATAAATGATTGCACTATTATTTTACTGCAGATAATTTTGTAACTTCTTCAAAATATTGTAAAATTTAAATCTGTATTTCTTACTGCTCAGATCTTGAATTTATTGGATATATTGAATGCCACAGTTTAGTGAAATGTTGGAGAATCTAGAAATGGTCTCAAGGAGAACACCAAATATTTGGATTGCTAAGTCTGGATGAAGTAATATTATTCATAATAATAAGTAGTAAAATTTATAATAATATTATCTATTCCAGTGTTTGCTTATAACAGCACATGTTCTAAGCACTGTGCTGAGTTCTTTCTATAACTTTTAAAGTTCTTATGATAATTTTAGAATGTAGACATTACTGTTACTTCCATAGTGATGATGATACTAAGGAATAGAGAAGTTAAATAACTTTCCGAAGTTCAATTAGTCAATAAATAGTGAAGCTAAGATTTACACACCGATTTACAAGCATTTCAAATACTGAACTCTGAGACACTAAGGTTATTTGGAAATAATTATATGATAATTATATTTAAGTAGAAATGTGGTAAAAAATGAATAACTGTTCATATTTATATTCTCCCATGAATCTACAAATATTTCCAAACAAAAAGTGAAAAAAATAAAAATCAGATAAATATTACAATTCTTTGAACCTCTAGAACACCATATCATTTATTTTAATAAGCTATGACTTGATTCATGTATTGTTTATAATTTTTCTTCAAGTGTTTCATTAAAGTGAAACCAATATTTTATGCATGGTATTATATGGGTCTTAGAATAAAAGTTGGGACTTGCTTTTTAACTCTGACCCTAAAGGGTATAGCCAAGAACTGAGTGTTTGACTCTGGGTGCCTTGGTCTATGTTGACATTCTTGGCCAGATACATTTTCAGACATTGATTTGTAGTACTTACACATCCTAATTCTGCCACTTACTAAATTATATAACTGGCTTAAAACTTAAACCCACTCACCCTGATTTATAAGTGGAAATTAAAAATAAAGAATTATTTAAAGAATCAGAAAAGATAATGTAAAGTGCATAATATAGTACCTCACACAAAACAAGTAGTTAGCCAATGTTGCTATTGTTGTTTATGCTATTTTAATGTTGAGTGTGTATGTAGAACAAAATGATGATTCAGCCGTTTAGAAGGCCTCATGAGAATACACACAAAAGCAATATTAAATGGTCTGTCCTGCTTCTCCTAAATAGAATCAGGATCTTTTAAAGAGCATGGCATTTTGTGACCAATTTAAATTGCTGCCTTAATGACTTTTTGTTTAAGCATAGAAATTTAAAGATAAGCCTTCTGGTCTATGGCATATGTAATCACAATCTTTGCTCTACCAGGGAGGTCACTGTAAACTCTATATTACTAAAATAATCTCTAAAATTTGCATATAAAACTTTTCATAGGAAAATGTGATAGCTCAATTGGTAAATCTTCTGGGAATTTATTTTTGAATAAATTCATATTGAAAGCTGTGCTATTGATGATAGCAATTGAGGGATAGGACTATCTCGGTTGCTAAGCACTTATTAATGCCTGATCTAGGCTGATATAAAACCTGAAAACCTGGAACTCACTCAGCCCATTCAACTGGGAATGGGGTGGTAAGGCCATGCTTGCTTGTAGGATCCCTGAGAGATATATAAGTCCCATCTACCCAAGAAGGTTAAGTAGCTTCCACCTGCCTTCCACAGAAAGGAATCAGGGAAGAAAAAAGGACCTATCTTTGGTGCATTAGAGAGGCAAAGTGGGTTCCAAAGTGCATGCTTGGACATCCTGTGTTATATGTGCCATTTATACAGCCTTTAAAAATTTGGCAATTGACATTACTGTCTTTATTCACACAGATTTTTTTTTTTTGTACTTTAACAATAGTGGATATATATAATAATATGGGAAAAGCTTTGTATTCTTTGGCCTAGATTTATTACAGTTTTTGTAAAGATAAAATTGGCCTTAACTTGCACATAATCTCTCAACATCTAAAATTGGGTAAATCTTTTGTCATATTTAGCATTTTATATAATAATTTTTCCTCCTTGCCTAGAAAGTTAAAAAGAGAATTATTAAATATCCTGTTCTTTTTAAAAGCTTTGATTCAACTTCAAGTGGCTCTTTTGAGGGTTGATGGTAAACGGCCTTCTGAAATTTACTAAAATTTTTCCAATTTGGGAAACATACCCAATTTCAAATACTCTGACCATGGGTTCATATTTTTGTCCAAAAAAATGTGGTAACTATAGTTAACAAGCATTTGACAAGCAGTGGTTTTGATAATTGTAGATCTTATTGAACATGCCATACCATTTCTTTCATCACTATTTATTTGCCTAATCTCACCAAAGCCCATTAAAATTACAGCAGATGAATTCAGTTAAATATATTGAATGCTACTTTGTTTCAAGATGACAGAATTAAAAATTAAACTTCATACCTCCTTGTTAGTATACTACATTTCATCCAATTCAATCAACGGCTTATAAAGTTAACAAAAAACAGGCTGACAAAGGCCTTAAACTGAAAGCATTACACAACAAAACACAACAAATTCTTCCCAAATTACATTCACATGAAAATATGCACCATACCTCAATCCAAACCTCAGGGTCCTTACCCTGGGCACCCTCAGAACTTCCATTTCTAAATTCAGCCCCTCACTCCATTGTATGATTCACATGCATACAAACATGAATACATGCAAAAGTATTTCTATCAGAATGCCCTTCACTTATATTTCAGAATGGATTGTGTTTATATGTAAATTTTTTTATTGCTAGCTCAAACCTTAACTAGGCTTTGACTTTTTTTGCCTTTTCTAAAGGCTTCAGTAGGCGGTTTCACTCTTTTTTATTAATAGATGTCTCTTTCTGGAGTACTTCATGTGTCATTATAACAGTGATGATTCAATGTTTCCATCTATTGACACCAAAGTAGGTATTTAAGCGAGCATCAGTATTGCTCTATACATTAAAAATAATCCCAGGAATTACTCAAGTTCCTCGCCAAACATGGGGTATACATAAGTATTTCAGGCCTGAATATAATTACTAAGACCAACAGCCAGACAATGGTAGAAAAGAAAGTGTCTGGAATTGCCATTCAGGAAACCTACAGAACACTCATTGATTAGATGAGGGTCATTGACTCAATGAGAAAAACAGAATTTTCCCTGGGAGCAGAGCTGCTTACTCTTGGGGAGATTCAAGAGTATCTGAAGTTCAGGTAATTTACCATATCAAAAAAGGAGTTAGGAAGGATTCAAGAATGCTCTCTGAAAGTTCGCTCTGATTGGGAAGATCTAAGCCATATTTTACAACATTATGACCGTGGATTCTTATAGCTTACCTACAAAGATTTCACTCATAGTAATTTACCCTAAGGAAATAATCAATGCTATGCACAAAGATTGCAGTACAAAATATGCATCTCAGTATTGTTTACAATTATCAAATATGGAAAATAGCTTTGTCTAAAAATGTGAGTCCTTATTTAACATTTGCATCCATTAAAAGGATGATATATAAGAAAGGTTTGTGCTGCAGAAAAATAATTCCAATAATTGATAGGAAAAAAGTATTTTATAAAACAATATGTAAGGAATGATTTTATTTCTGTTTCATATGGAAATGTGTGTAAGTATATATGTGTATGTATGCATATCTTTATATCTATAAATATAAATGTTCATTTTATATATACTACAGGGAAACTCATCATTTTTATGTTATTTGTATCTTCCAGATTTGTGACCATCCTTTTGTAGTCTGAAAAATAATAAAATTATTTTAAATTAGAAAAAGCAATACAATAATACAATATATTATACAATATAATTCACTCTTAGCCAAAGAGCATGATACTGTTACCTAGGTGAGAACTCTTGCCTTCTTAACACTAAAACATTTAAACTGAGTATTTAAGTTGCTTAAAAGTGATACATGGTAACTTTTTTCTTTGGATACAAGAGAATAGAACCTCATTAACACACTAGAGGCCTCCTTCCAATCACTGTCCCTTTCTCCTTGAAAGGATATCCAGTGTCCTGACTTCTAACAGCCTGGATTAGCTTCCCAGATTCTGTTTTATTTTACATAAAAGGAATCATTTGGTTTTGAAAAAGGACGGTTTTTCATTTGTAAATCTCTCTTTAATAAAGCATGTATTTGATAGTCTTTTCCAAAAAAAGAGAAATTGAAATTAATTAGAAAGATAAGGATTAAATTTACCAATAAATACACAGAATTTAAAATTTTAAAGGGAAAGTACTTAAATAGGCATTTTAATTCCACTGACACCAAACTGGAGAATTTGGTTAAAATGCTGAGGGGTTTCTTCTAAAACACAACTGAGTTCACACATAATTTACACACACACACACACACACACACAAATAACTAGTAGTAATCTATATTAATGCTAAGATATTTATTGACTAGTTAGGAATACACTTAACATTTCTAATGAAATTCCAGATGTTTAAACAATTAGTACTACAATTTTGCTTCCTACTTAGTCCCAAGGGATAATGTGTGTGTGTGTGTGTGTGTGTGTGTGTATGTGTGTGTGTGTGTCTGTGAAAGTTCATAATAGAGATTATGTAACATTTAGTATTTTCTTTTTAAAAGGATATATTAGAACCTGATAAGTGTGGTCTCCTAAAGATTTACATATCCATATTCACATGTTCATATATATATTCATCTTTACATATTTTGCATAACCACAGATTGAAAACTTAACCATAGACCAAAAAAAAAAAAACACACCACTTTTCTAACATAATTTCAAAATACTTAAAATCTGAACTGTTTTTAATAACTTTTATTGTTTTTAGCATGTGACATTTTATCCCCATTAGCAATAACAGATGTCTAATGCATTAAAAAGGAAAATCCTGCACACGTGTTGAAATAGAGGACTTTACTGAAAGGAAAGCATGTGCTTTGATTTATATTAGTCAAAATTTAGATACTGTACTTGGTGCTATTTCAGGAAATGAAAAGGTGAGGAAATAGTTATATACCAGTAAACCAGAACAAGTATCTCCATAGAAACCAAAACAATTTAAGTGGGAGCCACTTACACTAAATTAATACTTAGAATATGGTCATATCAACCCCAAGAGAGCTAATTCGAACAAGACAAAACCCTGAAAATTGATTTATGCAAGTTATGTAGTATTTACAATTCTTCTTTGTTCGCATTTAATTGTCAAAAATTAATCAGTCACTGAGATTAGGAAAATTTGGGTGAATTCTAGAGAAAAAAGATCCCTCACAAGTGTTTACTTACTGTTCTCTGTAACTCTCTTATCTTTACTACTGGTTAAAAGGAACACAAAGGACAAAATAAAAAATAACGGGCAATAAATCCAATATTGTTTGTTTGGCTGTTTTGTTTTTGTTTTGCCTCA
Organism: Avahi laniger; assembly: GCA_963575035.1. NCBI lineage: Eukaryota > Metazoa > Chordata > Mammalia > Primates > Indriidae > Avahi > Avahi laniger. Next base: position 28,655 of record CAUYSK010068276.1, on the reverse strand, counting down.
CTTTTATAGGTGTCTTCTCTCCTACAGACTGTTCTGCTGAGTTACTGCCACTCCACACTGTAGCCAATGCAGCGGGAGGCGCTTCAAAGCCAGTGAGGAGGGCAATTAATTTATTGAACAACTGCTATGTACTAGCTGTTTACATAAGCTATGTCATTCAAGCCTCATTAAAGTCTTACTAAGAAGGATTATTAACATATCCATATTACAGGTATGGAGGTAATGGAAACAAGTTCAAATGAGTTAAAATAACTTGTCCAAGTTTAGACAGTGGTGGAGCCAGATTTTCACCCAGTTGTCTCCTTCTTTAGAGTAACGTTGATAAATGTTGCTAGACTGTAGCTCCATGCCCATGCTAATTAAGTGTAGGCTTCCATGTAATCTTTGCAGATACGGCCCAACATTGTTTGGGTGGCCAGGTGGGTAGGGTCTACTTAGAAGCATAAATAGAAGGTCTCCTTTATAAAGTTGTTGTTAGTTCCTACGGTTTCAATTTATATCACCTTTCAAATAGTACATCTGTTGCTACTCAGATGATTTCTATTTCATAAAATTTGTATGATGTTTACCTACTCTCATTTTGTATGTTAATACTGCTTCAGGTTCATAGAGTGAGAAAGAAATAGTTCCTTGAATCTGAATTGGGATATTTTCTTAAATGTTTTGGAAAACTCTATGTGTGTGTGGGGGGGGTGTGGGTGTGTGCACACACTGTACATATATGGCATCCTACTGCTTGATGCTATAATAAAAAGACTATTACTCCAAGACCACATAACTCTTGGTATTTCCTTCAGGTAATGCATGTCATTAGACTCCTTGCTTCATAATTAATCATAATGTATATTGTAAGTGAAAGTACCCTATTTATGGTATTTATCATATTTATGACACTGGCAATAGCAGAGAGAGAGAGAAAGAGAAAGAGAGAGAGAGAAATGTGACTATTATATATCCATGGTATGGTTTGGCCCAAGCCTGCCCCGCTACAGCTGAACTGGATATCAATACCCTTGTGCTACTAGGCATAGTTATTTTCAGGTTTCTTCTCTTTTGTTCCACTTTATTTTCCTGCCCTTTAACAAAGTTAAACTTTAATTAAGATGAATTTCTAAATGTAAAATTTTAACATTATAACAAACAAAATTTGTTTGCAAAAATGTTTGTTTCATTATCTCCGCAAAAGAGAAACAAAACTTCTGGGTTGAAAACTAAGGCTGGTTCATGTGCACATGCAGTGCTAGTGTAAGAAATAATTTGCTAGGTTATACTGTCATAGCCAAGGAGCCCAAGTTGATAACAAGACGAATACCAAGGGCAGAGATGCTAAGAGTCCTGGTTGAGAGGACAATGTGGACAATCCCCAGGAAAACACTTTTTAAGAGGAAAGGACACTACTCAGATTAACAGTAGCTGTTAGTCTGAGGATGGCTGGAAATTTTTCATAGAGGCTTACAGTAAATTTATTATCAAATGAATCAAGTGACAAAAATGAATACAATGCTCAAATTTATGGCATTTAATTCAGAAATAAAGGTTCTCTTGAAATAAAATTCCAAACATTGGGAGAATTTCCAAGTCAGAAGATGTGATTTATAACATTTTCTTCATCTGCTTAAAGTATAATATAATGCCATTATTACATCTCTGGTTTTGCAGATGTTCTTTAAGAGTACTTCACTCTTTTTTAACTCAAATATTCCAACCGATTTGCTACAATTAATCTGTGGTTGCTTTTTAATGTTCCTATATCATTAGTAATTGGCTTTCGATGTATTGTACTGTATTACAGTTCTACTAGTTATTCATTTATCATTCATGGCACAAGATATGTGGCTATGTATGAGAAAAAAAAATGTTTCAAATCATTATAACTCTCTTGTGCTTCCCCACCACCACCAGCTCACTCTCGCTCTCTCCCTCTCCCTCTCCCTCTCTTTCTTCTCCTTTCATGCTGACACTGTCAGTTGGACTCATTGATTATATTTCATATGCTAGCATATAAAGTTAAAAGTTTCTTTTCAAAATTCTTTCCTCCTATAAAAAATGCATGCAAATTACATGTTTTCTACAGAAATTATAGAGAAGGAAAACATGATATATTTTATTTCAGCTTAGTGAAGTTATTGGGCTACAAAAATGTCTCCTTTGGGAAAGAGGGGTTGACAAAATGATCAAGAAGGTGAACAATTTCCTGACTCCCCTTTCCCAAGTCAAATGTTCACGGTCATTCTTAAGTTTAGCTCTAAACAAAACAAGCACGTAAATGTCATAGTGAGGACGGAGTGAAAAGTAGCAATAACGTAGGCTCAGTTTACGTTTAAATTGGGCTAGATCAAATTGAGTTTTCTTGCTCTGTTCAGCATCCAATTCTTGTGCTAACTTTCATTACCAATTTAATAAAAATCTATCAAATATTTATTGGATCCTTACTATGGACTTGGCTCTGCTCACAACACAGTTTTCTAGTTTCATTAAGAACTTCTGCCTAAAAGCAGCTCACAGTAGAATGAAGGACATGCACTTAACCAACTTGAGCAGATATTGGATGGGATATGCGGGGGAACTAGTAATATGAGCTACTAGGATGGAATCAAAGAAATACAGTTATTGAGAATATACTGTAAGTTCTGTAGTATTTTATACTTAAGTGCCCATAAATTGAGGCTTATGGGGAGAGCTGCATTGGCAGGCTGAGTAAAATGGCCATATAACTAGCATGCAGACTATGACTAGAATTAAAGGAGTAAATTCTAACCTCAGAGCCAAGTTGAAGCCAAGGACCAGGCCTGTTTGGTTCACTACTTGAGAAGGAGCCTGCTAGTTCCCTGTTAATATTCATTCTTCCCTTCTTTCAGCAATAGAACCTGCAAAAGTTATAACAGACATTGCCATCCAGCTAGTGAGTATAGTTCACAGCCTCCTTGCACTCAGTTGTGGCTATGCAGCTAAGATCTACTAATGGCATACAAGTAGAAGTTCCACATGCAATTTTTGGATAGGGCCCTTAAAAGAGGAGCATATCTTCACCTTGCTTTCTCTCTTCCCCCTGGCTAGAATAGAAAATCAACTTGAGACCTGGAGTGGCTGTTCGGCCCATGAAATCAAAGCCACTCTTTGAGAATGGCAGAGCAACAAGTTAAATCTCTAACACGGGTGAGTCACTGCACTGAGCCTGTAACATCCATCCAAACATTAAAATAAATAAACAGGCCAGGTACAGTGGCTCAGGCCTGTAATCCTAGCACTTTGGGAGGCAGAGGTGGGAGGATCACTTGAGGCCAAGAGCTTGAGACAAGCCTGAGCAACAGTAAGATCCCATCTCTCTTCCCACAAAAAATAATAATATAAAATAAACAACTGCCTCGTTTAAACCACTATATTTTTGGATCTCTTTGTTACAGTGCCATATACTACCTAATATATCTCTTCATCCTATGTGCTTTAGGGTAGTGCCCAGCATATAATGTGGTCCTATTAATATCGTGAACCAGCAAGGGGCAGGATGTCTCCTGATTATATAGAAGATTTTTAAGCAAATGGCCAGAGTACAAATAGACAAGGGCAAAGCTGAGATTGTTGTGAGCATGTTAGGCTGACATGAGGGAGGAGATATTACACACAATGACTTCTTCCCTCCCCACTTTATAATACACTCCAATTTCTTATACTCTGGCTTTATCTCACAAGGTAGTGTTAGAATAGGAGAGTAGGAGGCAGGGCTAAGACTGGATGCAGGGGCTTGCAGAGTAAGTACAGGTGTTGAAATCTAACTAAGGGGGGTTGATAACCACAGATAAGAACTGGCTTCAACGGGCTTGTCAGCTATCTAGGTCGCCTTACATATACTTTGGCTAATAATTTAATACAATATCATTTGCTTGTGGTTTTAAAATTTTTATCTGCTCTTGGAATTGCCTTGATGGTTCCAAACAGCTATATAAAGCATGAAAATGGAAGGGAACCCAATTCTAGGAATTACTACCCAAATTCTTAGCAAAACCAACTCCTTAGCCTAGACTATTCTTCCCCTCAATTAGCAAGACTTCAAAAAGCCAAAAGCCCCTTCCTTTGGGGGCAGCTACTCTTTTCAAGCCTGCCCACTTTCTCTCTTGAGAGAGTGTACTTTCAGTTTTGCTGTCAGTAAAAGCTGCTTGCTTGGCTTACGTGGTGCATCCTGAGGTTCTTTTCTCCTGTGTTCACCAAGAACCTGAAAATACCTCCACTCAGAGGCTGGTAACAGTACTACTCTGATGTTTCAGAGGGCAAAAACAGTCTAGTTACATAAAATGAAAAACAACATGACACGGAATAGAAAGCAGCTGTATACATTATGAAACACAACTCAAAGTTATGTTTATTCTATGACAGTATGAACAGTTTAAATTTAAATGCAATGAAATTTTTCAAAAACACAGTAAAATATATCTTACCTAAATTCAAATTTTAAAAGTGTAAGAAATTTCACATACTTTTTGTTCATGTCTATCGTGACCTTCTCTTTGATAACACAGATTTGAGCTAATAGTACCGAATGTAGATGGTGATGATTTAATAGTTAATTGTTGTGCCCTTACCTCCAAGTAGTGGCAACAAAGCATTACAGTTAAGTATATCTTCCACTTACGATTTTGTTGGGCTCAATAGTTCTCTCTGGAGAATATCATTTCACTGCTACCTTATTCTACTGCATTTTATTATACATTTTAGGGAGCACAATCTCAAATCACTTCTCAATAATTTTGAATATGTCATCTAAGAAAAACAATATCTGAAGATAGCCAGAAAGATATGCATTATTCCAGATATTCAAAAGCCTATAACAAAATTAAACCACATAATCAGAAAAAAAAAGCTTTTGGTAAAATTACTTTGGGCAAATCATTTTTGCCACAATAATATCATAAACATATATTAAGTGGCATTATTCTTTTAAAAAACAGCTTTATGAAACTTGTGGGATATTTATTATACAGATTTTGTGAAGGATACTGAGCTTTATAATATTCCATGTTTCTGTCTCCATGAACTTCAGTGAAAAAACTTCTTTCGGGTCAGGGTACCAGGAATAGCTGGGTTTCTTCTGGATTGTGTGTGTGTGTGTGTGTGTGTGTGTGTGTATTTCCTTATAGGCCCTATGATTATTAACAGCTATTCATTATACCCATTCACGTTATCTACTAGACTTCACAGAGCTGAGTATCTGGCCCACCACTACAAAATACATAGGACATTGGATATATATTCTGCTACTAACTCAACTAAGTTTTATTTTAAACTCTTTTCTTTTTTGATTACTTTATCTTACTTGTTTCTAACATATGTCTTCTTGCTGACTTTCTTCTATTAATGTCATCTATCTCAAGTCTGTTTCTATAATGAAGTATATATTTACAAATACATGTATATTTTATAAGATGTACTTGTTTAAGAATATTTTGTTTGCTTTGTACTTACTCTTGTTGCCACTTTTATAATTGGTTAGACTTAAATTTCTGTGTTTATTTATATTATTGCTCACCACAGTTCTTGGAATGACATTCTCAATAAGCTAAAAATATACCTGACTGTTTCATTGGTAAGGGGACTAAATGGTTTTTCATAGTCCTGCTACACTTATTACATCATGTAGTAACGTGCAATCTTAGTTGGGTATATAAACTGGTTGGACCACAACATTCTTTTGGCATTTTTTCTTGCTGAGAAAACCTAAGAAGTCTGATTTTTATTCCTGTATAATTTATTTTCTCTATCTCAATGCCTATAAGATGGCTTCTTTATCTTTAATAATCAAAAATTTTCTGAAGATATTTATGGGCACGGATCTGTTTTCATTAACTTTGCCCAAATACAAAGTGTCATTCCATTTTATGAACTGTTATTTTTTTCCTATTCTGGATTATTTTTACTATCATGTCTTTTATTATTGATTATTGTTCCTTCTCAATTTGTCCTAGTTTCTTCTTAGGAAAAGAAATTATCTCTAATTTCACAAACCTTACCTTACTAAAAATCGTCATCTCTCCATAGCTTTCAAGGCTCCTTCTTGGTTTTTTTTTTCCACAGCAGTGATTATCATCTTTTTTAGTTTCAGTCCTCATCTCTTCCTCACACACACTCACTCCCTTTGTGATCTCCTCCAGTTGCATAGCTTCAAATGCTATCTATGCTGATAAATTCCTAATTTTATCTCCAGCCCAGACTGCTTTCACAAACTTCAAACTCATATATATACAACTGCCTACCCAACAATTCCACTTGGATTTCCAGCTGACAATTCAAATTTCTTGTCTAAAACTGAACCTCTCTATCTCCCGTGCAATGTGTTCCGTCCACAGCCTTCTCCATTGCAGCGGTTACCAACTCATCCTTTCTTTTGCTCAAATCAAAAGATTTAGAGTTATCCTTGATTCCTCTCTCTCACATCTCATGTCTTATCTTTAGTAAATTCTTGTTGGCTCTACCTTCAAAATATATCTGAAATCTGACCGTTTCTTTCCAATTCCAACTCCACTGCCACCACCCAAGTACAGGTCATAATCACTTCTCATTTAGATTACTGTAATGGACTAGTTTCTCTGTTCCCCCAAAGAAAAGCTCATACATGTCATGGATGTTACTAGGTCATTACTAGGTCAACACTATTCCTGTTGCACAAAGATGTTGTGGTTAAGAGAATAGCAATGAGTTCTGAGACTTCTGATGAAGTGATACCTGCACATCGTGACCAGAATGGGCCACTCCTTAAATGGTTATACTATCCTGAGGAATCAAAAAAGTTCAGAATTGGTATTTTAGCAGTCAAAGAACAAACTGTCCTTCCTGTTATAATTGACCCAGTTCTGATTAGGCAATTCTCTTAGTATCTTTCCCCATACTATTTTATTAGACTAACCTCTCACTTTTTGAAACTACATAGGTATAAGACTCTCCTCTTCTCCCAGCTCAAGGTCAACTACTTTAGCTTCTTCTTTGTAAAGAACACAAAACAAAAAATTTACAGATTTTTATGCTTTATTGTAGTTCTTTTTTCTTCTCACCAATATTTGTGCTGTGTCATGTCCTTCTGGTGCTGCAGTATAAAATAAGATATTGTTCCAATTATTCGTTATGGCATTTGGACAAGCAAGATCGGATATGTCTGAGTAATATCAGAATCCATGAAGAAATTCTCTAAATTAGTATTATATTTTTAAAGTAAGTGTTTTTAATCTCTGATTTTGAGTAATAGATACTATTTAGTTTCCATTGTTGTGTATGTATATTGGCTAAAATACAGGTTTAGGGTAGCACTGAAGTAAACTGAGGAATATTTGACATATGAAAGTGCCTACACATTTTGTACCTCTCTAAAGAGAGTAACAATCAATAAACAAGAATTTATGGAGTGATTATTTTGCACATTATGGAGCCCACGAGGAATATGAGAAGAGTCTGGGTTCTTATGATGATTAGGCTATTTGGGAAGACAACACTAATACAAATGAAACAGACTCCAATATGAGCCACCGAATACCAAATTGTGCTATAAAGAGTCTTAGTGCTACGAACTCTGACAATTCCATATCTGTTAGAGTTTTATTGACTGTCCTGCATCCAAACCCACTTCCTACTCTTGGTGAATATCCAGTCTGCCAGTCTTGATGGGAGACTGCATTCTGCTCATGTTGACTTGAGTGAAGGAGAGTGCAGACTGAGATAAGCACAAGAATGGATAATGATTCTTAGGCTTTTGAGCTAAATAATTAGATAAGTAATTTACTGAAATTTATTGGTTGGTATGGGTAGGAAGAATAGGTTATTTGAGAGTGGCAATAACTTTGAGATGTCCATGAGAATCCCACATTATGGTATTAAGGAGACAGTTGAATGTAATAGTCTTTACCTCGGAGAAGATCTCACCCAGTACAGAAGTTGAAGAGATCATATGCCTCCGTTTCTTGGCAGGTAGCGCTTAGATACATTATTGAATGTCCTCTTCACTTTGAATCTTTAGGAAGTGATACACGGATACAGAAATAAGTTGCTCTTCAAACAGAAATGGATCATCAATTAATTTACTCATTTACCCTTTAAAATCTTTCTTTTTCACTTAGAATTGAGTGCAAATGCTTCATCTCAGTCTACAAGGTCCTGCATAACTCAGTTCTCATTTAAAATAACAATATCAAACACATATTAAGTACCAGACACTCATTGTAAGGTGTTAACCCTTATGAATTTATTCCTCACAACAACTTAGTAATGTACATTATTCTCTCCCCTTCGCAGGAAGCATGAAGGGTAAATAACTCTCCGAAGGTTATACAGATAGTACAAAGTTGAGCCATATTTGAACCCGGGCTGACTGGCTCCAGAATTCAAGCTCTTATCCACTACACTGCTCTCTACAGCGACTCTACCTTGCCAGAAAAGAAAGTGTTGCTCCGGACTTCTAAAACCTCTTCTAGCTCCAATAGCCTATGCTTTTATTCAAGTGCTTTTTATAAGCAGTTTCTCCAGTTCTGCAATTGTTATAAATTAAAGTAGAATGGTCATCTAATTTAATCTAAGGTGATTATCTATATTCCTTTTTGTTCTACTTTTATTCTGTTTTCCTTGTATGATAGTCCAATAGTATGAGCCTTTGCTATACCTATTTTTTTGTTTCAGCATATTATGGGGGTACAGATGTTTAGGTTACGTATATTGCCCGTGCCTCCCCCCTTACCCCCAATTCCTAGTTTCAAGCGTGTCCATCCCTTGGATGGTACGCATTGCATTCTTTGTGTACGCAAATACCCGTCCCCTCCTCCCCCCTCCCCTCTTCCCCCTGCCCGACATTCAATAGATGTTACTCTTATATGTACACTTATGTGTTGATTTGTTAATGCCAGTTTGATGGTGAGTACATGTGGTGCTTGTTTTTCCATTCTTGGCAAACTAGTGCAACCTCTGTGGAAAGCAATATGGAGATACCTTAAAGAGATACAAGTAGAAGTACCATTCGATTCAGTAATCCCATTACTGGGCATCTACCCAAAAGAACAAACGATACTCTATAAGAAAGACACCTGCACCCGAACGTTTAGAGCAGCACAATTCACAATTGCAAAGATGTGGAAACAACCCAAGTGTCCATCAATACATGAGTGGATTAATAAAATGTGGTATATGTATACCATGGAGTAGTATTCTGCTTTAACAAACAATGGTGATATAGCACCTCTTGGATATTCCTGGATAGAGCCGGAACACATTCTACTAAGTGAGGTATCCCAAGAATGGAAAGACAAGCACTACATGTACTCACCATCAAATTGGTATTAACTGATCAACACTTAAGTGCACATATAAGAATAACATTTATTGGATGTTGAGGAGGGGGAGAGGGAAGGAGGGAGGAGGTGAAGGGCGTATGCACAAACAATGAGTGTTATGCACACCACGCAGGGGATGGACATGCTTGAAGTTCGGACTTGGCGGGGAGGGCGGTCAAGGGCAACATACGTAACCTAAACATCTGTACCCCCATAATATGCTCAAATAAGAAAAATAAATAAAATAAAATGATGAATAAAATACATAAAAACTTATTTTTCAAAACAAGACCAAGGTTATGGTAAAGTAACAGAACCAATATGATGTCAGAAATGACTAGAACATGGGAATTAACATATAAGGGAACATTGGAACCTGTATTTGCCTTGGGAATATCTGCCCAACACTATTAGCCTAGAGCTTGAGGGACAGAAAGCAAAGCTTAGACTACAGCACAAAGCCATGTCTCCTGAAGGGTGACACCTTCAGCAGGGAAGTATAAAAATCTTATTCAGCAAAAGGAGATAGAGAATGTGCATGCCTGCCTCAACCTCAACCCTAGGAGGAGTAAGAAAAACATAATTTTCTGTAGGAGGTACTAAATAGTAGTCCACACTCACACAAATTTGGAGCTGGAATTCAGACACTACCTCAACAACTCAAGTCTAATATTTAGTTTAAAGTGGTTCTGACCCCAGATGTCTACTAAAAAGAAATCGAAATCACTTCTGGAGAATTATTATAAAACCAAGGCTCAAAGAATTCATGCAGATAAAATTACAAATAATATGAGCTTATAGTAAAAAATTAACAAACACAGGAAGAGATAAACCTGTATGAACAAGAGGCAATAGAAATAATCAAATGCAGAACCAGATTTTAAAAATAGCATATTGCTAGCAGATATTGAAATTAGTAGATACACAATATAAAATAAGTGTGCTTATTACACTTAAATAAACAACAAAGGGTAATGTAAATATGAATAATGAGAGACTCAGAACTGACCAGACAGATATGAAACATATTCAAACAAAATGTCTACAAATGATATTATCATCAAAATTAGAAACTCAATGTATATGTTCAATAGCATGTTGGACCACAACTGCAAAAAACAATTTTGAACTGGGACGATAAAGCTGAAGAAACGACTCAGGATGCAACACAAGGAGACATGCAAATGGAAAAGAAGAGAAATTAAACTTCATGGAGAAGAGAGTGAGAAAGTCCAACATATGTCATATCAGAGTTCCAAGGAGATAATAGAACAGAGAAGAGGAAATACTCAATGAGATACAGATCGGAAATTTTGCAGAAGTAATGAAATACACCAATCTTGAGATTGAAGAAGCCTGAATTATACATCTGGATAAAGTCAGGATATCCTCAAAGCCATTAGGATGGCTATGATTATAAAACAAAACAAAACAAAGAATAACAAGTTTGGGGAAGAATGTGAAGAAATTGGAACCTTTATGCACCACTGGTGGTAGCGTAAAGTGACGAAGCTGCTATGGAAAGCTGTATGTCAGTTATTCAAATAGTTAAACAAACTAATATATGATTCAGCAACTTCACCTCTAGATATATACCCAAAAGAGCTAAAAGTAGGGACTCAAACAGAAATGTGTACACCTATGTTCACAGCAGCATTACTCACAATGACCAAAAAGTGGAAGCAATTCAAATGTCCAACAAATGAATGGATAACCAAAATGTGGTATAATATACAAGGGAGTATTATTCAGTCTTAAAAAGGAAGGGAATTCTGTCACATGCTACAACATGGATCAACCATGAAGACATTATACTGAGTGAAATAAGCAAGTCACAAAAGGACAAATACTATATTCCACTTATACGAGGTTCCTAGGGTAGTCAAATTCACAGATACAGAAAGTAGAATGGCGGTTGCCAGGGACTTGGGGGAAGTAGGAATGGGGAGCTGTTGTTTAATGGGGACAGAGTTTCAGTTATGCAAGCTGTAAAAAGCTGGAGATGGATGATGGTGATGATTGCACAAAGTGAATGTACTTAATGCCACTGAACTCTATACTTAAAAATGGTTAAAATGGTAAATTTCATGTTATGGATCTCTTACCATAATAAAAAAAAACAGGCCAAAGAAGAAATCATAATGGAAATCAGAAAATATTCATAATATAATAATTTTTTTAAAAAACAATCAAGACCTATGAAATGCAGCTAAAACAATACTTTGAAATCTTTAGCTTTAAATGTTTATATTAGAAAAGAAAAATCATTACAAATCAATGAGCTAAATATCTAACTTCAAGTTGTTAGGTAGAGAACAAAAGAATAAACCCCCCAAAATTAGAAGAAAATAAAAAGTAGGAGCAGAAATTAATGAAATAAAAAGTACAGACATCATGGAGAGAATCAAAAAAGTTAAAAGTCAATTCTTTGAAAAGAACAATAAAATCGACAAACCTCTGATAAGTTAAATCACAGGGCAAAACGCACAAACAATATTAGGACTGAAAAGTGGATATCATTACAGAAGCTTCAGCCATTACAAAGATAACAAGAGAATATTATGAACACTCTATGTCCATAAATTTGAAAGCAACGGAATAGACAAGTTCTTAAACAAATATGAATTACCAAAAGTGACTCAGGAAGATAGAGAAAATATGCACAATCTCATAATCATTAAAGAATTGAATCATTAGTTTAAAATATTCTCTTTTCATCTTTGTAATATCTCTCCCTCACATCATACACATACCACACACAAAAATGAACTCAAAAAGTATTTTGACATTTAGACATTAAATATAAAAGATAAAATGTCAAAGCCTTCAAAAGAAAATATAAGAAAATGTATTTCTTACCTTGTTGTAGGTAAGAATTTCTTAAACAAGAAAGTAAATGCCCTTTGATTGATAAATTTAATTACTTTAAAATTAATAATTTCTGTTTGTCAAAAGTCACCTTAAACAGTGAAAAGGCAAGCTACAGACTGGGAGAAGAAATTTGCAACACATATAGCAAGTGATTAGTTCCCAGAATCTATTTTAAAAGTCTTCATCATACGAACAATAAAAAAGAACAACAATCCAATAAGAAACTGAGCAAAGGCTAGAAACAAGAATCTCATAGAAGAAACACAAATGGCCTCAAAACATGTAGAAAGATAGTCATTGTCATTTGTAATAAAACAAGATGTCATTCCTTTCCCACCAGATTGGCAAAAGTTTAAAAATCAGCAAGGATGATGTGGAGCAACAAGAACTTTCATTTACTACTGGGCATATAAATCAGCAGTAAAATACAGAGGGAAAACCAGCCACTTGAAAAGCAATTTGTCATTATCATGCGGATAGGGGGCCACCCTACCCCACAACAATCTCACTCCTAGATATACACCTAAAAACACTCTTGCTCATGTGAAACAGGATACATGGACAAGAATGTTCAAACCAGCACTGCTCGCCATAGCAAAAAATGATAGCTGTATCAGGCCTGGTTTATGTACTTCCTCAAGATTCATACCTCCCCACCCACCCCCATCAAGCCACGGATGTTTCCTCCATTTTTTCAGCCCCTTGTCTAGTCTCCTATCACTACCAGCAGGAGGGACTTCAGTATCCATCCAAAGTGACTAGCTTTATGAAAGCTATAACATCATCCATCTCAGGGCATGGGATCTGGGTAACCTAGTGGGTTCCCAGAAGGGTCAGGTAAGCCAAAGGATAGAGTAGTTAATATCCTGTGTGTAACTCTTGACTAATGAGAAGAGACAGAAAGTAACTGGTAGATATAATCTTTTCCCTTCCTCCACCACACAGACTATTCCAAAGTATGGTGGCTTTACATACTTTAAAAGTGACTGAGCAACCAGCTGTGTGTTCTTGTGAATCTATGTTCAGCTTGGTAATAAACTACTGTATATTTCATTTTCCTCCTTCTCTGCCTTACTTTTCTTTTCCCCTCACCCTCACTAGCCTGAGATTTCATATCCCACTAAAACCTTAGCATGTAAGTTTTGCTTCAGTCTCTATTTTCTAACGATTATGAGCTAAAACAGATTCCAAGAGTACATCAATAGTAAAGTGGATAGTAATTGTGTAATCTGTTCTAACAACAATATAGAAGCAAAAATGAATGCACTACAGTTACACGCAACATCATGGAAGAACTGCAAAAGAAACGAACAAAAACATAAAGTCACAGAATACATACGATATAATTCTATTTAAATAAAGGTGAAAACCATGCAAAACAAAACAGTATATACCACTTAGAGATACATACACATGTCCTAAAAAGACAAAGAAAAGCAAGGAAGAAGATTATGAGGGAGAGGTTTCAAAGGATCTGGTGATGCTCTATTTCTTAAGCTCAGTGTTATCTGTACTATTCTTTTAAGTGTAAATATATGTTATATACATTTTTGTAAGATAAATTTTAAAATAAAAGCTTTTTACAATTTGATATTTGTTATTTTCTATTTGTTTGACATCAAAAGCTGAAGTTCAAAATTCCCACGAGCCTGAAGTCACCTTCCACATATCTGAGTTCAGAAAAGAATCTAGTAGATTTGGTAAGGTGTTTTGCTCCTCTACTCATTTTTTGTATGCCTGCTTGCTTTGGCATTTTCATTACCAAATTCCCTACTGAGATGGTTTGATCTGAGTTACTTTGGACTCCCATAGGCTGTAATGTGAGGTAAAAATGATGTCTCAGCTGTGCTACTCAACAACAGCTCTTAGATTTGGGCAAGTCACAAGCTCTCCCAGGTTTGATCTCTTCTTTCCTACAGCAAGAGGGGTCAACATCATTATTAAGTTCATCACAGGTTTGTTGTGATGATGAAATCAGCTACTCTATATGAGAACACTGTGTAGGTTTTTATGTAGACAGCAGGAAGCTGTTACCTTTGACCAGCAGTGTGGCAAACAGGAAGGAAACATCCAAAGATAAGTCATGGCTCTGAAATACAGGCTCTAAAAAACAAAGGTCTGTCTATTTTCCTCCCCCTCACTCTCTTTTTCCCAAACTCCATTTTCTTTCAAGCTTCAAAAGAATGGCCAAAGCTACACTGAAACTGGGAAGTGGAAAAAAGGAGCCCTCTACTATCCCTCTTCCCAGATTCCCTGATATTTCCATATCACTGATTGAAATCAGCTCTGATTAGCCAGACTGAGCTAGCTTGCTTTTTACATGAAAAAACAGGCATTTCCAGGGAAGTTATTAAAGCCTAATAGAGGGAAAAAAGTGAAGAGGACAGAATTACAGATATTCTGATTCCTTAAAGTTTAATACCATATATTCTGTCACTGTAAACATAACTATTCCTGCAGGATAAAATTGAAATCTTTTAGATGGTAGCTAAAAGATTTCACGTAAGCATTTGGTTTCATAAAATTAGTAACAGGATTTTATATAACACATTTTAAGTTCTCTGTATGGCAAATATTTGTGTATATGATCCCTAAAACAAAACCTCTTAAAAAGTGAGGGAGTTTATTGATTGAAATGAAGAAAGATGAAGTAGAGAATATTAAAAAATGACTCCACTTCTGCAGTCAGCAGAATTTTGTTTCCAGCATTGGGATAAGTTTGAAAAGATTCACCCACACAGAGCCTTTCTCAGACAACATTATGACCACTAATGGTCACAATGCTGGGTAGTCAGCCAGTACCAAAAGGGAGAAGGGCCTGAGCTCATAATTTATGAGCATCTAATATGAGCAAACACTTCACTAGAAATTGTACAACATGTTTAGTTTACTTTATTCTCACAACTCAGTGAAATAATTTTTACCCATTTTAAAGAGAAAGAAATCAAAGTTCAGAGACGGTATCTTACTCAGACACACAGTGAGAAAGTGACAAAGGCAAAATTTGTATCCCTGTCTGTCTGACTGAAACACTATGGTCCTTCAGGGTGCAGTTTGTGGCCTTTGAACTTAGTGAAACTAATCAGTTTCCTTGGAGATAAGAACCATAAACACCTGATGTCCTTGAGGGAAAAAAATGACTTGAAGTCTTATTCATTATATATATTCATTATATATTCATTCAACAATCTATGCTGAATGAGTCTACCAGATATTCACCTAACTTGTCACTAAACTATGCAAAGATTTGTTTGTGCTTACTGTCACTCAAAGATCAGTAGGCCTCAAAATTTGATTGGCATAAGAAGCATCTTGGGAGCCTGCGAGAATTGAAAACTCCTGGCCCTACCAGGTTTGAGATTCTGATTCAGATGGCCTAAGTTGGGCCCAGGAATCTGCATTTTTATTAAGCTCCAAAGATGATTCTGATGCATATGATCTTCTAGCCACACTTTGAAAAACACTATTCTTTATCTTCTATTGCATTATTCAACATATGAAGTAATCAAAGAACAAAAGCCCTCTTACCTGTAGTGTCTTTTGGTTGAAGTCTTCATAGGTACAAAATGATGGAATCCAACATGGTTTCTCTTGAGGGGCTTCTGAATTGATTTTGCCTTTTCAGATAAAGGAAGACAGGATAAAAAGTGTCACACTAAAATGATTAGCTATGGGTATTACATTTTTCAAAGTTATAATTAATTTTATAGAAAAGATTCTCATGAGAAAATGCTGAGTGCTAATGAAGGATCTGGTGTAGACTAACTAATTGCTTATAAATGATTATAAACACAAAAGTGTTTGGAATTGAAAAAGACTTTGAAGATCATGCAACTCAATTTCTACTCTATACATTATGACCTATACAACAACTTCATTATTTTCAACTTCCATTTCTTTCCTTCTCTTGGGTTCTACCAAAACCAAGTATCCATATCTGTCAGATAAGGTCAAGGGCTCTAGGCAAGTTCAGACTCCTAGCTTCTGATGGAAATTTGGAATTTCACTCTTTAGTTTCATCTAGTTAAGCTTTTAGCAAGGGCCCCTAACTAGAATATCTTTAAGCCTTATCTTGTATCTCTTAAAACATATTGCACTGTTCTATCTCCCATCCATCCTGTTCCATTCTTCAAGGTTTTTGTGTTTCTCTCAATGAACAGTGTTTCTGCTCCTGTGCTCACTCAGAGCCTTTGCTATCAACATCTTCCCACTATACCTCCCCCAATTCCACCAGCTCTACTAACTTCACTAGCAAAGGGACTTCATTAAGACAGCTCTCCAATCTCAAGTGATTTTAATGCTTCACTTCAATATACATTGGTTCTTTCTCCTTACAGAAAAATGAAAGACCCATAGCATGAACTTTGATCTCTACTAAAAATGTAAAGTCCCTTGACAAAGATAATTTTGAAAATGGCTATTGCTTTCTCTCAATGGGCATGAGTCTCAGATCCTTTCCAATGAATATAGTTGTGTAAGAGGGAGGTCATGCATGAGCAGAAGTGCTCCAGAACTCTCACCAAAGAGGGAATATGAAGAGGGTATGTAACTGGGTGGAAAGCAGGAATAATATGAACGTTAAACTGTGACCATTGCACAACTGCCTCCAGTTCAATGATACTAACCACTATCCTAGATTGGAAACTCAATTGTGGGCATAACTCCTCAAACTCAGGAAAGAACCCATGAAACTCCCCCATGGTCAATTTCTGAAGTAATTTCCCCATTGCTTTTCAGTTCCACCTACTGATTTTCATCTCCTATATTTCTTCCAAAAAAATAAAACAGACAAGAGAGCCCATATGTTGCCAAAAAAGGATAACCAATGTATTTTAACAATAAATTATAAAGAACTTTTTTACTTCACTATTACACATGAACTTGTTCTTATTTTGTCTCTAGGATGTGCACCATATCCAATTCTTCGTTATATCCCCAATGTCTAGCACGATATTTAAGTCACAGTAAGGACTCAGTAGTTGTTGTTAACCTGAACCTCATTTATACATTTACTTTTAAAATATTTACAGAGATCCTACTACATGTCAGACTCTGTTTTAGAGGCTGGGGATACAGTATGAACAAGACAAATAAGGTGACTGTCCTTTTGTATCTTACAGACTGGTAAGGCAGTGTAGACAGATAACGCATAGACAACAGAACAGATGGGTTCAGATAGATATCAGACAGATAGTGCAATAATTGAGACTGAGTGATCAAGGAAAGCCTAAATAGGAAGATAACATCTGAGATAAGATTTGAATGATAAGAAGGCAACCACATGAAGACACAGGAGAAAAGCATCTCAGGCAAAGGAAGCAGTAAGTGCAAAGTGAAGCAGGAAAGAATTTTGCCTATTTAAAGAGAAGAAAGGAGGCCAGAGTGGCTACAGTGAGATGATCAAGGGATACAGTAGCAGGAAATGAAGTCTAAAGAGATAGAAAGGGCCAGATTATGTAGGGTATAAGGTAAGGAGCTGATATTTTATTCTGAGTGAAACATGAAGTGCTTTTATGCAGGAGAGTGACATGGTATATTTATGGAAGATACCTATAGCTGTTTGTGGAAAACAGAATAAAGGAGGAAGCAAAGGTAGAAGCAGAGAGTCTAGCTAGGAAGGTGTTTCAAAAGTAAGAGATGGGGGAGTGGGGAGATGTTTTTTCAAAGGATACAAATTTTCAGTTAGAAAGGAAGTTGAGATCTATTGCACATCATGGTGACTATAGTTAATAATGATGTATTGTATTCTTGAAAATCACTAAAAGAGTAGATTCTAAGTGGTCTTACCACAAAAAAATGGTGACCATGCGAGGTAATGGATATATTAGCTCGATTTCACCATTTCACAATGAATATATATATCAAAGCATCATGTTGTACACCATAAATATATACAACTTATATTGGCCAATTTAAAAAAAAGAAAAAGAAAAAAGAGTAAGAGATGATGGTGGCCTGGATTCAGGTGGTGCATCAAGGCTACACAAATAGTGAGAAATGAATGGATTTAAGAGATATTTTAGAGGTAGAATCCAAAAGGATTTGCTGATGGATCAGATGAGCTGGTGACTGAAACAGAAAAATAAGAATGCCTTCTTGATTTTTAGCTTGAGCAGCTGGCAGAAGGACTGGTGGTTGCCAGTTACTGATTTGGGGAGAACTGGAGGTGTGGGTGAGAGACACAATGTGGTGGAGGGGGATCAAGAGCTCCTTTACAGCCATATTAACTTTCCTATAGACATCCAAGTGAAGAAGTCACATAGAAAACTCTCTTGCTGATTTTATTATGAATGTGACTCTCAAGTATGGAGCTCAGGTAGGAGGTTAGAGCTGGAGATAGATTGAAAACGTCAGGGTGACTGACGTCCAGACAGCACTCCAGATCAAAGGACTGGGTGAGAGTACCTGGAAAATGAGTACTCTATAGATACAGACAAGAAAAAGCCCTCAAAGACTGAGGCCTGGGACATATCAATGTTTAGAAGTTGAAAGGGAAGGAAGAGGTAGCAAAAGAAAGACAGAGAAGGAGAGTCCAATGAGCTAAGAGAGAAATCCAGGGAGTGTGTTGTCCTGGAAACTGAGAGAAAAATATTTCAAGAAGGAGGGAGCAGTAACTTGTCCAATGTTTTCAAAAAGTCAAGAAAGATGAAGACAGTTAAAGGACCAAATAATCCGGCAATGTGGAGGTCACTGTTATTCCTGACAAAAGTAGCTGTCGTGGAACGGTGGAAGCTACAGCCTCAGAGAATTGGGTTGAGGAAAGAATGAGATATGAGGAAATGGAGATAGGGCCTATAAAATTACTTCAATAAGCTTTGCTGTGAAGGGTGCACAGAAATAGGGCAATAGCTGGAGATGTCATGGGGTCAAAATTACTTTATTTTAAGGTAAGAGATTATTACAGCATAATTATGCTTATTGGCATGACCCACTCAGATGTTTTGAGTAAAACCTACTTAAGTATTATAGGTAATATTTTACAACTTCAGGTCCACACCTCCCTTAGAAACATTTACCATATGCCTTTAAGTGACTAAGATAAAGAAATTTGCATTATTACTTCCCACATATGCTTCTATTCATTTTCATTTCCTTGTTCCACTTTTGCATGAACCTCAATAACCTTTTAAGTGTCAACCAGAAACAAACTCATCAATGGAAAGAAACAAACTCTCTGTGTATTAGAAAATACTTCAAGAGTTCCTCTAATCATTAGTCCCTCCCAAAGAACATTTGAGGTAAAGTAAGTGACCCAGTTATCCCACCCACAGCTAATTTTCAATGTGGTTAATCAAAAACTGTAAGGATAGGTCAGGTAGCACAAATCAAACCTTCCGTCCTTTGTGAGAGGGCAGTGGTGCACTTCGATGTTTTAGATTTGTCTCCTTTCACAGGATAACCATGAGTTTGCAGCAGTGTGCGCAGATCTGCAAAGAAGGAATTGAACCGGTCCTTCTTTGGCTTTTCAGGTTTACCAACCTCATCTCTAATTGACAAAAAACAATCAGGGTTACTAATGGCAAGGGTGGGGCTGGGAATTCAGATGGTGAAACAATAGAAGGGTAAAATAACAAAGAAAGGAAGAAATTATTGTCAATATTTGAGCAAAAATCTAGTCCTTGATTACCCATAGAACAATAATAACTATCACTATTAAAACGAGGAAATGAAAGCCAAACTCATCTCACTTATGCTGTGAGGCCCTTGAGGGTAGGGACCACATCTGTCTCCATTTTTCCACAGCAAAGCCCCCCAAATTCTTATGTGGCCTAAGAAGTACATAAAATAAGTTCAAATTAATTTGAATTTAATGGTGGGTCTTTGTTCCACATTATATTAATGTTATCACCTACCTTAACAAGAATACTTCTGATTAAAGAAAATTCTTTCTAAGTGATCTACAATTACTCAAGAGGCTCTCTCAAAGCCAGTGCTCCTTCTCAGAGAGAAGGCTGAGCAATAAAATGCTAAATTAAGATTTTTTTTTTGTTTACCTTTAAAAACCACATATCATACTGGAAATTTTTGACAAAAACTTTTTGACTAGTGCCAAGTGATGGGGGAGTCAGGGGTTCTCCAGCAGCCCTTGAATTTATTTTAGAAGTTTTATCTATAAAAATAAGTTAATTTATCTTCTCAAACATATGAATTTAAGCTCTAGGCAAGCCAAGGCTCAAAAATAGGCTTCTAAACATATAGAGAGTGTGTACCCATCAGTTATTTAACCACCATTTACTAGAGTCAGCTCTGGGCAGGCACTGTACAAGGAATGGAGCACACAGCTTGATGAGGAAGGCTGTCAGGTAAACAGGTAATGTGCTAAGTATTATAATAGAGTTGGAACTTAGAGTTATGAAAAACCCACCAGAAAGACCAAATTTCTCTGAGTGAGTCAGGCTTCCCCAAGGAAGTAGGATTTTGCTAGATGTGAAATGGGAACAGAGGACAAGGAGTAGGGGAGAGAGTTTCAACAGAACTATCAGTCAGTTATGAATTTATACCTCTTCTCTCTTTCTTTCCCATTGTCATCCATTACTCAGTGAGGTAATGAAGAATTCTGAAATCAAAGTGAAGCAACATTTTACTAAGAAATCAGTCTATAGTGAATCACGGTAAAGCAATAAGACTAATCAAAATTCTCAATTGCAAAACACCTTTCCCTCAAGGAATGCCTACTTCTTTTAAAGATAGAATTTCATTAAGTACCAATAACACTCTCATATGTTATGTAGATGTTGAAGACTTGCTTTATTATGTGATCCCCCATGAATATTTTTGATAATAACATTACAAATGAATATATTTATAAAAGTTACAAAAACATTCTGTGAAGTTACACAACTTAATCCAAAGGACAAATATTTGTAGGTTTAATTCCATACACTTAAATTCATTTAACTTTCATTAACTTCAAGAACATTTAAGAAAATAAAGGCATATGCAGGTTGAAAGCTTCATACCTAGCATGTACACACCACAGGAGATGAAATCTGCATCTATTGTTGATGTTACAGAAATTCTGGGCCCATAAAATAATGGTCATGAAATCACCTAAGTGCTCTGCTTTGAACTAAATAATTAAACTCACACATCACCTCAAGGCCAAAGCCTCAACATAGAAGTCATCGGCTTTCAAATACATACGTGTTAAGTAGCAGTAGTTAAACTATAGCAAACATGTTTAAATGTTCTCAAAGTAAGGGAAAGTTCAGGGAGTCAAACACTGGAAAGACACTGAAAACAAAACACGAACCTGTGCTGCTGTAGGGATGGAGATGGATAAGCTATGTAACAAAGGTATTAATGTTCTCTTGGGTAAGGGAGAACCCAAGCA
Source organism: Avahi laniger (assembly GCA_963575035.1). Lineage (NCBI taxonomy): Eukaryota > Metazoa > Chordata > Mammalia > Primates > Indriidae > Avahi > Avahi laniger. The sequence continues at coordinate 7,151 of CAUYSK010068276.1, read as the reverse complement.
GGGAATTGCAACTAAAACCCACTAGCCTTTCCCTATGTGTAGCCAGAACACCCAGAGGCTACCATTTCATTGAAAAAATCCTCCAGCTAAACAAAGGAAGAAAACAGGAAGCTTGCCAGTCTCAGCATGTTCTCTGGATGGGGGAAAAAGTGTCACCATACTGAATCTCCAGGAGAAACAAAGGTGAACCCATTCTGAAGAGATACTCTCTAAAGCCAGATTCCACAGATTTCTACAGATAAGACACGGCTGAAGATGAGTTCACAATTCAAAATTATAAAATACACAAGGAAATAACCCACTACATACCAGAAATAAGGGACATACACACACTATACGAGATCCCCAAGAACTTCAAATAATTAAAATATCTGAAAGCCATTATAAAGTAATTGTGTTTTAAAATATTAAAGACAATATAGATGGAATTGAAAATATGAAAAAAGAAAAGGTAGATGTAAAAAAAGACAAATGAGAAATTCTATAAATAATGACATTTTCATTGAAATTAATTTTAAGAGGATAGATTGAGCAATGTATTATACACACCAGTTGAGAAAATTAGTAAATGAAATCAAGATGAGGAAACTTACCATATCATCTTTACAGAGAGAAAGGGAAATGGAAAATATGAAACAAGAGGTTATGAGACATGAAGGACTCTATGGGAATGTCCAACTTGTATTTAATAGAGGTTCCAGATGGACAGAATAGCAAGAATGGGAGAGAGGCAGTAAGGAAACAATGGCTGAAATTCTTCAGATGGAAAATGTGACTCAATCTGGATAAATTAAAATAAAACCACAGCTGGAAACATCACAGTGAAATTTCAGAACACAAAAGACAGCTAGGCCATTCTGGGCCATAAAAAAAGATCAACACATACTAAAGAATACTATCATATGGACCATATTCTCTGGTCCAAATGCAATTACATTAGAAATCAAGAACAAAAAGATAATATAAAACTCTATAGATTTGGACATTTAAGACAACAACAATAAAACTTCCTAAATTTGGTCTGAAAAGGAGAAAATATTCAGAACTAAAGTATTATAAGAATACTACATATTAAAATCCATAAGATGCAACTAAAGCAGTTATAAAAAATTTAGAGTCTTAAATGCTTATCAGAAAAAAATGAAAATAAATGAGCTAAGCAGTAAACCAAAAAAAATCTTAAAAAAATAAAAGTAAAGCTAAAGAAAGGAGAAGCAAGGCAATAGTAAGTATAGGACCATACTATGGAATAAATAACGCAATAAAAATAAAGATATAAAAATCTGTTTCTTAAAAAAAGAACTAGTAAAATATAACATTGCTATACAGGATTAATCAAGAAATACAGGAGAAGACACATTTTGGAATGAAAGGGGCATATCTATAAATAAAACATGGTAAAATGCAGTATGATCAACTTTATACCCATAAATTTGAAAACAGAGAAAACAGGAACAAAATTAAATACTACCTAGGAAAAAATGTATTTTACCAAACCTAATTAAGATTACAAAGAAAACCTGAATAAATCCTATAAATTTAAAGAAATTAATTTGGTAGTTAAAAATGTATCTAAAGAAAAATAACCAAACCCCCAAAAAATAGCCTGATGGTTTCACAGATGGATGCTCCCAAACATTTAAAGGATACGTAGATATCTTTTATCTCATGCAAATTATGCCAGAAAACAAATAAAAAAGAAGCCACCCACCCAATTCATTTTACAATGCTAGTATATTCTTCATAACTAACCAGAAAGGGACAGCATGAGAAACGAAAATTTTATAAACCAATTTTATTTATGATCCAGATGAAAAAAATCCTAAGTAAAATTTGCAAACCCAAACCAGCAGGGTATTAGAAAATTAGGACTAATCTCAGAAATATCAGAGTAATTTCACATTAGAAAAAAATGTAATTCAACATACAAGAGAAAAAGGGATAAAGCATGTGATCATCACAGTAAATGCCAAAAAAACACATATGATGTAATTCAATACACATCTGTGATTTTTTAAAATATTCTTAACAGACTAAGAATAGACAGGAACTTCCTTAACCTGATAAAGGATATCAACCAAAAACCTACAAACATCATATGTAAAGGTGGAACATTAAAGGAATATTTTAGATTCAGGAAAAAATAAGAGTGGCTGCTAAAACACTTACTACAGAGCTAAAGGTAATAACCAATGCATTAAGATAAGAAAATCTTAGTAAACAAAATGAATAACTATTATAAAGGAAAAATAAAACTGTCCTTATTCATGAACATTGTGATTATCTACATGGAAAATCCAAGAAATTCTGCAAATTATTAGAAATAAAATAATTCTGCAAGTTTGCTATATGCAAGATTAATATATAAAGATTAATTTCTTCCTACATATCATCAACCAAAATTAGAAAATATTTTTAAGAGATACAATAGCAACAAAATTTAGAGGGGTCTGCTATTGTTTGGATATGGTTTACCATCCCGTCCCCACCAGAAGTCATGTTGAAATTTGATCCCTAAAGTGGTGGTGTTAGGAAGTGGGGTCCAGTGGGAGGTGTTTGGGTCATGAGGGCAGATCCCTCATGAATAGCTTGGTGCCATTCTCTCTTCTCTCAGTAGTGAGTGAGTTATTGCTCTCTGGAGACTGGATTAGATTTTTTGGGGGGAGGAAATGAATTAGTTTCTGTGCAAGTGAGAGTGGGTTGTTATAAGTCAAGGTTCCTCCTCCTGTTTGCTTTCCATGTATCAGCTTCCCCTTTGACCTTCTCCCTCATGAAATCCCTCACCAGAAGCCAGAGCCATGCCAGGGTTGTGCCCTTGAACTTCTCAGCCAGCAGAACCATGAGCTAAATAAACCTCTTTTCTTTATAATCTACCCAGTCTTAGGTATTCTTTTATAGCAACACAAAATGGACTAAGGGTCACTGCCTATGGCCATGGAATATAGGTATACATCTAATAACAAAGCTTTATGGTGAAATAAGAGAAGCTTTACAGAAATGAGAGAAGACATAAACAAATCCACAATTAAGAGTTGGTGAGTTCAACATTCCTCTCTCAGTAATCAATAGAAATAAATAGAAAATAAGTAAGGATAGTGAAGACTTACAATACTACCAGAAAACTTGAGTCCATTTATGTTTACAGAACACCACATCATGGCAACTATAGAATGCACATTTTCTTCCACTGTGTATGGAACATTCATTAAAATTCAACATATTCTGGGCCATAAAAGCAGTTTCAATAAATTTAATATATGTGCTGCTGAAGCGAGTACAGTTTCAATAAATTTAAAGTACTAAAATCATACAGATTATGTTCTCTGACCACAACAGAATTAAATTAGAAATCAATAATGAACAAATAAATATCTGGGAAACTCCCAAATATTTGTAAATAACATACTTCTAAATAATTTGTGGATCAAAGAAGAAACCCCAAAGGAAATTAAAAATTATTTCAAACTGATTGACTGTGAAAATTAATTTTAACTCCATAAACATGAATAATTTTATTGTAATTTACTAAAATTACATTATACATTTTTGTGCTATTATATATTTTGATTAAGAAAAGTTATATCTCCCCAATTATTCAAATCTCTTTTTCATGTTCTTAACATTTATAGGTTTCTTCATATAGAAAAGAAATTATACAGTGCTTAGTAGTTAATTTAACAAAAATGTGCAGAAATATTACTCATAAAATAATAAGGCTTTATTGAAGCACATAAAAGAAGACCTAAATAAATGGAATGATATGCATGTCTATGCACAAGAAGAGTCAAAATCATCAATTTATTAGACCTCTCCCACTAATCTACAAATTAACATAATTCTGATCAAAACCTAGTAGGTTTTTGTTGTGTTTTGCTTTTCTATGTATCTTCACAATTAGAAAATTCCTGTAGAAAACAAATGGCCAAAAATATACACAATAATTTTGAAGAACAACAACAACAATGTAAAGGATGTGCCCTACTAGACATCAAGGCTTATTATAAAGCTGTGATACTTAGGTTAGTGGATAATGGTGAAAGACATATGTATGAGACAGAAGAGACAATGCAGGAACATATCTATGTATAAATTGAAATTTGATTTATGACAAAAAAGGCATTATAATTCTGAAGTTTCACCATGAAGTGTTGTGTGTGTGTGTGTGTGTGTGTGTGTGTGCACGTGCACATGTTTAATATAGCCCTTTCTGTGTTTGGGGGCAACAAAATTTGCTTTCAAGATCTTTAAAAACAGGAACCATGCTTTAGATGTCTTTGATATCTCCAACAGCACCCAGATCTAGATGAAGCAGACACTCAAAACACACTTCTGAATACCTGACCACTGTCCTTAACCACTGGACAAGGTAGGGGTAGGTGAAAATATCCAACTGCTAATGTACTTTCTGCCTTTTCCACTTAGTAATCCATTCTAAAACAACAAACTCAGAAACTCATATCAGTGAAAGAACATAAAAAGACTGAGAAAGAGTAAGGCTAATTATGAGGCTAATTAGAAGCTCTCAGACCAAGAGTAGCCAGCCTTCCTATGCAAAATAATAATTTGTCAGAATAGCACAGTTATGCACTGAGTATATTTTTCCAAAATAAATGGGAAATAATCTAAAATCCCATCAAATTTTATTATTGAGGTATAATATAAAGGTCAATAGGGTCACACTTGCAAAGATTTCTTCTGTTTGAGAGGAGGTGGGTGGAGTGTTCTCATCCACTTTAATTTTCTGAGAAAAAATGTGTATGTGTGTGTGTGCACACACACACACACACACACACACACATATATATATATATTTTTTTTTTAATTCACAAGGAAACTCATTGAATAGATGGATTTAATTAATTATTGGCTCTCTGTAGTTGAGAGTCACTTATATAGATACTTTCCAGTGTGACTATTATGATGATATAGGATTATCAATGTTTAACTGGGATAAAGTCTACAGTTAAAAGAACCCTCAATCTCAATCTTTCACTGTCAAAACTGCCAGGACCCAAATATATTATTAGACTTTCAACTCAGGCTCCATGGCAATACCAACCTTCTCCGGAGAAAAATGACTTGATGATCAAAATCTAGGCTCCTATTGCTAATGCTTCTGAAACATGTTGCAGGGGCCATATCTGGGGCCTATGTGACATACCTAACAAGTGCCTATATCTCCCAGTACAAATATTTGAGGACAAAATCACACTAAAGGTATAATCCTGAATTAGAATCAAAGTGAATCACATTCTGAGAATAATTCCAGGACTCATTTACTATGAGGTTAGGCCCAGGGTGTTAAATCTCCCACCATCCCTGGACTACTTTATAGTGCCCAAGATTTACTATACCTGGCAGCTACAGAAGGGTAGAAACTAGGTTGAGCAGCAGCAGAATAGCAAATCATGTCTCTGGAACAAACATAGGGGACTCGAAAAGAGTCTTAGAATAAAGAATATAACATTGTAATTCAAGGAATTTACTTACATATCTCAGGGCTGATGACCTTTCAAAAAAATTCAGATACTTGTACTCATCCCCCTTTGTTCTGAGGATTTATAAAGTTGAATTTTAATGTAGTTCCATGTGAAATGTCTATACTTGTGGCATTCTTCAGTTTGAAATAGACTAACATTTGCCCAGGACTAGGAGTCCCTTTATCCTCCCTCCCTAGATTACATTTCTTATTTCATGGAAAGTCTCAGCATTTGTCACACTTGCCAGTAGATTTTTCATGTTTTTTAATCAATGCAGAGCCCACTAAAAAGCTCATTTGTGAAGAATCTGTACCATGAAAAATACTTGTTATAATGTTGGCTGAATAATATGGTTACAATTTTGTATTAATATATGCTATAAAAATCCAATCATTGAAAACTTGTTAAGCAAATGAACAAATGAAATACTGTGTAGAAAATGGGACTAGAAATAAAACAAAACATTCACAGAGTGTCTTTGAATGATGGAACAATGGGTGATTAAACAAATTTTGTTTCCACATTTTTAAAGTTTGTTATACTTAGTGTATGTGACATTCAGAATTAAGAAACTCCTTTCAAAAATAATGTGGACATCCTGGGTGTGTTGAACAGTGAAGAGTCTGGGCTTTGGAATCAATTGGACTTGGGTTCTAATCCCAGCTCTACCTTTTTATAGTTGTGAGACCTTTGGCAAGCTCCTTAACCCCTATGAGTCTCAATTATCTCAACTACAAAATGGTGGTTATAATACCAATGTGTCAACATTTTTGTGAGAATTAAGTTAATGTATATAAAGTGTGTAGCACTATGACTGGCTCAGAGCGGCCACCCAATAAATTACAGCTTTAATTATAGATTATTAATAGCAGTATAAAATCTAAAGGATTGTGAGAAGGATGTACTCTTCTCAGAGGGGGAAGTGATAGCAAAAATTTGGCAAGACAGCGATGTATCTTGATGTCATCTGTTGTAGCAAGAATGAGAGAAACATGTGGAGGACAATCTCCATGCAGCGGGCCAGCTAGGTAAGTTTAGTGTGTCAGAATAAGTGCTGTCTTGGATCTGGTTACAGAGTCAGGGTATCATGGCATTTAATGTATGTATGTCCTTGTAATGTGCAACATGCAATAGAAGAGTATGAGTCTGCAGTGGTACTGATTTAAATAAAAGTGACACTTTCTCCAACAGTACCCAGCAGCCCACATGTAGGAATGGAAGTGGGGGATGATCATAATAACCCTTGATGGAGTTTTTCTGGATACCAAGGACAAGAGGAACTAAGGATATTGGCCAGAAAAAGTACTTGAATTGTTGGACCACAATGCAAAGATTTACTAAGTAAAGAAGTTGAGGCAGGGATGGGGAGAGGCTCACTGAGAAAAAAAGTACAGTCGTCAAGGGGCTGGAATAAATCTTCAGGAGGCAAAGAACATGGATAATAAAAGTACCAGAAAAAGACAACTTCAAAGATATGAAGTTGAGGTAAAAGATCTCTACAGGGAGAACTACAAAACACTGAGGAAGGAAATAGCAAAGAACGTAAACTGGCGGAAAATCATACCATGCTCATGGGTCGGCAGAGTCAACATTGTTAAAATGTCTATTCTACCCAAAGTGATCTACAGATTGAGTGAAATCTCTATTAAAATACCAACATCATTTTTCACA
>CAUYSK010068274.1:0-14418 GCA_963575035.1 Avahi laniger | reverse complement strand
CCACAGGCGCGGCTGACCCGCACTGCACTTCCTTTTGTCCCACTCCCTCCGGGTGTTTTTACAGTTCTCCTTACTTTATCAGCGGCGCTGCTTGTCCCTCGCTGCTTCTTTGCAGTTTCGCAAAGCCGATCCTGTGGGAGAGCGCCTCACTTGCATGTGGGTGTCCGTGTTCTTCACCTCCTGCTGTGGGAGCAGAGAGCCAGGAGGTCTCCCCTAATCCACCATTTTTCTCCCTCCCTATTTTCTCTTTTTTAATATTTTCCTTTGAAAAATATTCAAACAGAAAAGTTGCAATATTGTACTATGCAGTACTATTACAGAATATTGCAATGAATTTATGTTTTTCACACATTCACACACATACATATCACTATTATTATTATTATATTTGCTGAGCCATTTCAGAATTCATCACAGACATGATGTCCCTTGTTGAAAGTAGTTTCTAAGGTAGCCTCTAGTGATCCCACCTCCTGGGTATAATCCCATCCCCTTGAGTATAGAATAGACCTGCTAACTCACCTCTCATGAATAGAATGCAGCAGAAGTGATCAGATATCACTTTTGAGATTAGGTTACAAATACAGAATAGGCACTCTCTCTCTTACTCTCTGAAGATCTTACTCTCTCATATATTACCAGATGCCATGTCATGAGTGTACACCCAAGCTGAGTATGGAGCCTACATTGGCAAGAAACCAAGTTCTGCCAACAACCACATAAGTGAGGTTGAAAATGCCCCCCTCACACACATACGATTGAGCCTTTAGATGAGGCCATAGTCTTGAAAACAGCTTGACTGCAACCTTCTGAGAAGGCTTGAGCCACATGCACCAAGGTAAGCTGTGCCCAGGCTCTTGACCCACAGAAACTGTGAGATAATAACTGCGTGATGTTTTAAGTCAGTAAATGTTAGGGTAATTTCTTCACTCAGTAACAGATAACTAATCCAGCCCTTTACCTCTAAATACTTTAACATATGTCTCTTAAGAACAAGGGCATTCATTTACGTAATTATAGTATAATTATAAAATCCAGGAAATTTAATGTTGATGTAATGCTATTATTTATCACAATAGCTCTCAAACTTTAGTATGCGTCAGAGTCAAATGAAGTCAAATCTGTTAAAACACAGATTGCAGAGTCTAAGCCCTACCCACAGAGTTTCTGATACAATAGTATGAATTAGGCCTGAAAATTTTCATGTGCATTTCTAAAATTTTGGAAAACAACTATCCTAATAATATGCTTTATAGAAATTTATTTTTCTAATTCAGGATTCAATCTAGCATGATATTTAGTTTTCATGTCACTTTATCTCCTTTAATTTGAAATGGCCCTTTTTTTTGTCTTTCATGACATTGATATTTTTTGAAAAGAGCAAGCCAACTGTTTTATAAACTGTCTTAAAATTTAGGTGTTTGTGATTTTTTGAGTGTCAGTTTGTCTCATTTAATGGTAATGTTGAATTTGATCTCATTGGTTAAGGTGGTGTCTGTCATATTTCTCCTTTGTAAAGTTACCATTTCTTAAGTAATTATTGAGTAATATGTAGGGAGATTCCCATAAAACTGTAAGATTTTGTTCCCGATCACTTTTACCCACTGAATTTTGGCAATCACTGAATTTTAGCATTTTGCCTAAATCAATTATTATTATTATGATTGCATAATGGTGATTTTCAAATTCTGTTATTTCTTTACATTTATTATAGGAAACAGCTCTCCCTCCTGTATTCGTTTGCTGAGGCTGCTATGACCAAGCACTGTAAACGGAGTGGCTTAAACAACAGAAACTTGATGTCTCACAGTTCTGGAGGCCACCAGATGTCTAAAATCAAGGTGTTAGCAGGATTGGTTCCTCCTGAGGGCTGTAAGGGAAGAATCTGTTCAGGCGTCTTTCCTTGGATTGTAAATGGTCATTCTCTCTGTATGAATCTTCACAATATCTTCCCTCTGTGTATGTTGACATATGCAAATATCTCCTTCTTGTAAGGACATTGGTCATATTGGATTATAGCCCACCCTAATGACTTCACTTTAAGTTGATTACCTCTATGAAGACCCTATCTCCAAATTAGATTATACCGTGAGTTATTGGAGGTTAGGACTTCAACATACGAATTTTGAGAGATACAATTCAATCCTTGACACATTCCTTCCTCTTCTTTATTTATTTAATGTTAGTATGAATTCATGGATTTAAAAGAAATTCAGTGGGTTATAACCTATTTATCTTAGTCTATTCAGGCTGTTATAGTAAAATACCATGGATGGGGTGGCTTATAAAAACAAATTTATTTCTCACAGTTCTGGAGGCTGGGAAGTCCAAGATCAAGGTATCAGCAGATAAAAGGTTTGGTGGGGACTGGTTTCCTGGTTCATGGATGGCTGTCTTCTCACTATAATATCACATGGTGGAAGGGGCCAAGGAGTTCTTTGGAGTCCCTGTTAGAAAGGCAATAAGAGAGATCCATCCTCATGACCTAATCACCTTCCAAAGACCTCACCTCCAAATACCATCAAATTCGGCATTAAAATTTAACATATGACATTTGTGGTATGAAAACATTCAGTCTTTAGCACTGTTACTTTAATTAGTAATTTTAATTCTCAAATCATTCTAGATTGGCCTGGAAGAGCTGCTTTGGTCTAGTCCTGCATCCTTTGACATGATTGCATCATTTTTTAGCACTTCCCTACTATCTGGTTCAAGATCTACCCTCATGACCTAATCACCTTCCAAAGACCTTGCCTCCAAATACCATCAAATTAGACATTAGAATTTAACATATGAATTTTGGGGTATGCAAACATTCAGTCTATAGCACTCTTACTGTAATTATTAATTTTAATTCTCAAATCATTCCAGATTTGGCCTGGAGGAGCTTCCTTGGTTTAGCTCTTGTATCCTTCTGACATGGTTGCATCATTTTTCGGCACTTCCCTACTATCTGGTTCAAGATGTTTCAGGTTCACTTTGTACTTTCCCTGTTCCAGCCCTGGAATCAGCCATTTCTCCAAGGATTCTTGGGTCTTTTCAGTGGTCAGCCCCATTTTCTTTGAATAAGACTTGATTGGAAAATGTAATGAGAGCTTGAGATTATATACACTAACTAGTAGTTTGCTGGGGAATCTTGTTTGTTTTGTAGGTGTTGACTTAGGACCTTAAGACTAAAAATGTTTGTTAGAGGAGCATGTTGTAGAAAATTCATGTGCTTGTTTACATAAATTTGGAAACTATATTTTTCATGATGGGTTGATTGTGCCTATTCTAAAACCACTACAATTTCTTCAATATGTCTCTAATCGACTCAACCAGTATAAAAGATTCTGTGTATATTCTCTTAAAATTAGGCACCTAATGTCTTTCTTGTTCTGTAAACATTTATTTTACCAAAAATAATAAGCTGCTCTAATAGATCAGCTTTAAATCTTCATTTCTAAGACTGCACCAGTATTGACCCTTATGTCCCTTTCTACTGTCTCTTAGGAACCCATGTCCTTCCTCCTTAAAATAATCCATTTATTTGTGCATTGGTTTCCATTCTTTTCTATCTCTTCAGGGACTTTGCTCCATTAGTTATCTCCTTTATTATGTCTTAAATTTGTCCCTCTGCATTGACTCCTCCTTATTCTATAAACATAATCTAAAACTACTACTGTCTCAATATTTTTAGTCTCCTCCTCTTCCAGCTTGGAGTCCAAGGACCATTGCTTGGCCACACTTTTGCTAGCATCCAACTCTATTAATTTACTGTCTTTTACTATGTCAATAATCAAAATTCTAACACAGATGAATATAACTGCTTGCCATCTGGGATGCTGGCAAAGATTATACATACAGACTAATGCCACTATAAATTCATGGCCAGCATTCTCAACAAGGACATCCAAGCAGTAGGGCAACCCTACTTCTGTTTCCATAGTCAGCTCTCTTCCATTCTTTACCAGGCTGCTCCCCACATTCTTTGCTCTTCTTAAGTCTCCCTACATAGCCTCTCTCCTCCTCTCCCAAGTACTCTTGGCAGATGACATTTCTTCCTGTTTTGTACAGAAAATAGTTGAAAATGAATCTACAAACTAATTGTTTTATCATTATGCACCCCTTTCTCCTTCCCTTCTATTACAATGTTTCTCTTCCTTTCTCAGGCTTTTCCTTCCATCTCTACTCAGCAAAGCCTCCTCTTCTCACTTTCCACCTCACTCCAGGATACCATCTCTCTCCTACATCTTTTCCTCTGGACAGGTTTTCCCATCAATTTAAAACTGTCCAAGTCTTCTTGCCTGCCTGCCTTCCTTCCTGCCTCTTTCTTTTTTTTGATTTTTCATTTAATTTTATTGTAAATTGACAATTTATAATTGTATACATTTATGGGGTACAAAGTGATGTTATGATATATGCATGCAATGTGGAATAACTAATTCAGCTAATTAACATATCTGTCACCTCAAGTACTTATAACTTTTGTGGTGAGAACATTTGAAATTTACTCTCTTAGTAATTTTGAAATGTTCAATAACCTATTATTAACTCTATTTATCATGTATGCAATAGATTTTTAAAAAAATCGTTCCTCCTGTCTGAGATTTTTTACCCTTTGACCATCATCTCTCCATTCCCCCACCTCTGTAACCACTATTCTACTCTCTGCTTCTATGAGTTTGATTGCTTTAGATTTTGCATATAAATGAGATTATGCTTTATTTATCTTTCTGCACCTGGCTTACTTAACATAATGTTCTCTAATTCCATCCATGTTGTTGCAAATGACAAAATTTCCTTCCTTTTAAAGACTGAATAGTATAGCATTGTGTATGCATACCACATTTTCTTTATCCATTCATCTGCTGATGAACACTTAGGTTGACTCAATACCTTTGCTGTAGTAAATAGTGCTGCAATGAACATGGGAGAGAAGACATCTTTTCAACAAACTGATTTCAATATTTTTTGTGTAAATACCCAGAAGTAGCATTGCTGAATCACATGACAATTTTGGTTTTAGTTTTTTAGGAACCTCCATACCATTTTCCATAATGGTTGTACGAATTTACATGACCACCAAGAATGTACAAGGGTTCCCTTTCTTCACATTCTCACCAATAGTTGTTATCTTTAGTTTTTTTGATAGTAGCCATTCTGACAGGTATGAGATGATATCACACTGTGGTTTTAATTTGTATTTTCCTAATGATGAGTGATATTTGGAATTTTTCATGTATCTGTTTGCCATTTATATATCTTCTTTTGAGAAATGTCTTTTCAGGTCTCTTGCCAATTATTTAATTGCTTTTTTTTTTCTTGCTCTTGAGTCATTTGAGTTCCTTACATATTTTGGATATTAACCCTTTATTGGATTATGGTTTGCAAATATTTTTTTTTTCAATCTGTAGGTTGTTTCTTCACATTAGTAAATGTTTCCTTTGCCATACAGAAGCCTTTTAGTTTGATATAACCCCATTTGTCTATTTTTGCTTCTGTTGCCTGTGTTTTTGGGGTCAAATCCAAAAAATTATTGCCCACACCAATGTTGTGTAACTTTCTTCTATGTTTTTTCCTAGTAGTTTTACAGTTTCGGGTCTTACATACATTTTGGATTGAATTTTGTATATGATGTCAGATAAGGGTCCAACTTTATTCTTTTGCATGTGGATATCCAGTTTTTCCAGTACCAGAAGAGGCTATCCTTTTCCCATTGTGTATTCTTGCACTTCTGTCAAAATCAATTGGCTCTCCATATGTGGATTCATTTCTGGGCTCTCTGTTCTTTTCCATTGGTCAATGCATCTGTTTTCATGACAGTACCATGCTGTTTTAATTACTATAGTGTTGTAGTATAATTTGAAATCAGGTAGTGTGATGCCTCCAGCTTTGTTCTTTTTGCTCATGATTACTGTGGCTGTTTGGGAATTTTTGTGGTTCCATATGAATTTTATGATTTTTTTCATTTTCTATGAAAAGTGGCATTGGAATTTTGATAGGAAGTGCAGTGAATCTGTACACTTTGGGTACTATGGATATCTTAACAATATTAATTATTTCAGTCTATGAACACAGGATTTTTTCCATTTATTTGTGTCTTCTTTCTTTAATTAATGTTTTGTAGTTTTCAGTATGCAGTTCTTTTACCTCTTTGGTTAAATTTCTTACTCAGCATTTTTCTTTATTTTATTTTATTTTTTGTAGCTATTATAAACAAAATTTTCTTAATTTCTTGTTTGGATAGTTCATTGATAGTGTATAGAAACACTGCTAATTTTTATGTGTTGATTTTGTATCCTGCAACTTTACTGTATTCATTTATTAGTTCTAACAGTTTTTTTGGTGGCATGTTTAAGGTTTTCTGTATATAAGACCATTTCATCATCAAACAGTGACAATTTCACTTCTTTCCTATTTGGATGACTTTTATTTCTTTCTCTTGCCTAATTAGTTTGGCAAGGATTTCCAAAACTATGTTGATTAGAAGCAGTGAGAGGGGATATCCTTGTCTTATTCCAGTTCTTAGAGAAAAATCTTTCAATTTTTCACCATTGACTATAAAGTTAGCTGTGGGCTTCTCATTTATGGCCTTTATTATGATGAGGCACTTTCCTTCTCTACTAAAAAAAAAAAAAAAGAAGAAGAAAAGGAGAACAGACTTGGAATAAAAGACAAGGAGTTTAGATTTGGACATATAGAGTTAAACATATGGGTTTGTAGCTCAGAACAAAGCCAGTCAAAAGCCAGAAATAGAAATAGAGGGTCTGTAGCATGTACATAACAGTTGAAGTTATGGGAGTGAGTGTGGTGATAGTGGGCAGACTGAGCAGTGTGGGGTAAAAAGGGCGACTAAGCAAGGAGCACCAACATTATAGGGCAGTTTTTAGAAATAATTCATTTTTAAATTAAAGTATGTACATTATGTTTTAAACATAATGCTATTGCACACTTAATAAACATAACTTAAATGCACTGGGAAACCAAAAAATTTGCATGACTCACATTATTGTAATATTGTTTATTGTGGTGATCTGGAACCCAGCCCACAATATCTCCAAGGTATGCCTTTATTCTTTATCTCTAGGATTCCTATTTTTTAAAATTGTTTCTACATCTTTATCAAACTTCTCACTTTGTTTATGTATTGCTTTCCAGATTTTATTTAATTTTTAATCTGTTTATTCTTGTAGTTCACTCAACATCATTAAGAGGATTATTCTCAATTTTTTGTCAGTCATTTGATAGATCTCTATTTCTTTAGGGCACACTATTGTAGCTTTTTTAGTTTCTTTTGGTGGTGTTATGATTCCCTGATTTTTCATAATCTTTGTGTCCTTGTGTTGCTTGTCTGCACATTTGAGGAGACAGCCCCCTCTTCTGGCCTTTGCAGGTGTTTTTTGGCAGGGATAGACATTCCTTGTTAGTCTAAACTGTTATTCTGGAAGGGCCAGCTGATGATGACCCTAGGCAGATAGAGCTTTTTGTGGGCTCCCTAGTTGAGTGTGCTGCTGCCTTTGTTCTGATTTCAGCTAGGGTTGCTGACTAGACTCCACTGTCCAGCAATATCACTGACTGGATTCTGATGTCAGGAGGAGCTGCTGGCTAGGTACTGTGATGCCTTGTTGTCAGGCTGGTAATAGGCTGTATTTGCTGGCTGGACAGTTCTACTATATGGGATCTCAGTTGGGCAGGGCTGCAGGCTGGGATCTGAGGTGAGGTGTAGTCACTGATTAGAATGGATAGAACCAAAGGCTATGTTCCTTAGAAATGCATAATTGAGCCTCCCTCTTTGGGTGGAGCTGTAGGGTGGGCTTTTGGTTGAGTTGAGTGGTTGTTTGACCTCCTCGGTCAAGCAGGTATGGCCCCTATCCTTCTCCCAAATGGACTCTGATGGGAGTCTCCATGCCTAGGTGGGGTTGATGGGTTTACTTTTGGCCTTAGTGGAGCCGCTGCTTGACTTCTCAGATCAAGTAGGTCTAACCTCTATGCTTTTCTGTAAAGGGTCGAGTCAAGTATCTTCCTCCCTGAGTGAGGTCGTTGGAGAGGACTTTGAGGTTAGGCCTGGAGATTAACCATCTAGAGACTCAAGGTAGGTTGAACTTCCCATTATGTTTTTGAAGATGACCTGGTCAGCTTTGTGTGTGGGCTACAAGATTGGCTTGTATCTTCGATCAGGCACCGCAGCTAGTATGAACACAAAGTTACCACCAAGATTTGTGTGCTAGTCACTGTGACCTCTGCCACCTTCTTTTTGTTTCTATCTGATCCTGAGCAGTCTAGCTGTGCTGTTATTCCCAGGGTTCCCATGAGGTTAGATGGGAGCAGGCTTCTTGGGAAGTGTCTAAGAATACCAGGGAAGCTGGATGACTGCCTCCAGTTCACTTTTCTCCCTGTAGAAACTGTGGCCCAGAGGAATCCTCTCCATCTGGTGTTGTGCCAACTTGAGGGAGAAGGAGGGGCAGCATAGCAAACCATTCTTCTTACCCTTCTAATCCGGTTTTCATTCAGTTCTGTGGACCATGTGGGCATCTTAGGCTTGTTTCCAAGTATTAGGGTTTTCAAAAAAATGTTCTGTTCTGGGGATAGTTGCTAATGGTGCTTTCTGTTGGGGGAGAATAGAGCCATAAACTTCCTATTCTGTCATCTTACTAACATCACCTCTAGAAAGTCTTCCAAATCTTTCATATGTTAAAAAAAACCTTCCTTGATCCTGCCATTTGCAACAACATGGATGAACCTGGAAGACATGCTAAGAGAAATAAGCCAGACACAGAAAGATGGACACCGCATGCTCTCACTTATATGCAGGCTCTAAAGAGACTTGATAACACAAAAGCAGAGAGTAGAATGGTGGAGAGTTGGGGAGAATGGAGAGATGTTGGTCAATGGGTACAAAGCTGTAGACAATGTGGGATGAATAAGTCTCGAGATCTAATGTACAGCATGATGACTATACTTAATAATACTGTATTGTATACTGGGAATTTGCTAACAGAGTAGATTTTAGGTGCTCTCACCACACATACTAAAAATGGTAGCTATGGGGGAGATACATATGTTAATTTGCTTGACCATAGTAACAATTTCACTATGTATATTGAAACATTATGTTGTACACCTTAAATATATACAATTTTTATCTTAAAAAACCCACCTTGAGCCCATGTGCCCTTCTCTAGCTACTATAGTTCTCTTTGCCCCTTCTTATCGAAATTTCTCCTCTTCATTCTCCTCTCATTCCTTTTTAGTCTATTGTACTCTCTCTGCAGTTACCTACGAAGGCAGGGAAAAGCCTCTCACCAACACATACTCTGATATACTTCCAGTCCACCTGCCTTTGTTCTTGTTTACTTTCCACTTGGTAACATTTTGTACCTTTGATTACATTCTTTTTGCAGCTCTTGCTTTCCATGACTCACGCTACTCGGGTTTTTCTTTGACTCTCTGGCCATTTCGCTCTATCTCCTTTGTAAACGCCTCTTTCTGAAACATCCCTGTGTTGTTGGTGCTTCTTCCGTAGTCCCCCTTCTTACCCGACACCACTCGGTCTCCCCATGTCATCACACTCACTCCCATAACTTCAACTATTGTTCAATTATTAACAGACCCTCTATTTCTATGTCTGGCTTTTGACTGGCTTTGTTCTGAGCTATAGACCCATATTTCTAACTCTATATGACCAAATCTAAACTCTTTGTCTTTTATCCCAAGTCTGTTCTCTTTCTTCTTCTTTTTTTTAAATCCCCCAATTTAATGACACTGTCATACATTCTACTGCCTACAGCCAACAGATTATCACGTCTGGGAGATTCTAACTATTGCTGTCTTAATTTTTTCCACTTCTCTTTATCCTCACTACAATTACTACTATTTCTGCTCAGTATTATCCTTCAGATTATCTTTCTCAGAATACCTCAAGCCTCCCAAGTGCTTTTTTTTACTTTACTGCCCTGTGATCGAGCTATTCCCGACACTGCCACCAGAGGGAGTGTTTTACAGTGTAAATCTGATTATATCAGAAGATTAAATCCCTTCTTTGATGATTCTTTTGAGAATCATTCCGTGATTTACAAGGTCTTTGTGACATAGTCTCTGCTAAATTAGTTCAGACATCTCTTTACTGATTATCTCCTTGCACTTTATTTTCCAGGAATACTAAAACTAATTCATTTCCTTTAATAAAGCATATTCACGCTCTTCCAAGACTGTCTAGTAACAAATGAGAGAATAAATCTTATCTTTTTCCATTGATTAATAAATGCATTGAATTTCCTTCTTATGTGGGGAGAATTTACATATTATATCATCTATATGATAAAGTAAAAATCTTAAGCATATGCACTTTAAAAGCAACAGGTATTCTTTGGAATGTACCTTCATTCAGCACTGTAGGAAGCAAAGGTTAAACAAATAACCGGATAAAACTCAAATAAAGTTGTCTGGTTAGCTTAGTCTGACTTGAAGGTGGGAGGACTGATATAGCACTTATGCTGTCTCTTCCCCATCCTGCCAGATACTGCTAATCAGCCGTGGCACTCTTTTCTGAAGGGCACAGACGCAACTTCACAAACCTCATCACAAACACGCCAGGAAGCCAACGCCAGTAGGAGTGGCTCTTCACATCAAACCTCTTTGCTATTTGTGTGCCTGGTTTTCGCAAGCAACTTTGCCCTGAGGACTTGAGGGTAGAGAAGCCCACAGAAGTGCATGCTTTCCTGAATTTTCTTTCTGTCTCCCCCTTTTTAAAAAAAAAAATAAGAACATAATAACTTTCTGTAATTTTTTTTTTTTATCTTGGAAGGAACCCAGTTCAGATGTCTTTAAATAGGGGATACATACACTTGATGGTACCTGAAGACTTTGCCGGGGTATTTGGCTTGGACAGCCTTAAAGAAATCATTTTGTAGATGCTCAGCTTCTATTGCATCCCTTCCTAAGGCTGGTCTATCTGAGAACCACCTCTGCAGTCAGTTTTTGTCCTTTCCCACCTCCCTTTTCACAGTGATTCTCTCCTGTGTTGCAGAAGAAGTGTGCATCTCTCAGCCATCCTGAATCTTATTGTGATGCATTTCTCAGGGTATAAAAATCTTAGGGACACTAAACAGAGGGGTGTTTGAAAATATAAAGCTCCTGAATAAGAGCCCTAGATTTGGTTAATAAAATATATACACACATTTATATATAATAAAATAATACACATTTATATATAACAAAATTATATGTACATAATTTATGTATATATGAGCAATGTCTGATTTTATGTAGGTAACAAACTCATGGAAAGGCTCTATGCTCACCTTGTCTGTTTATATCTATTAGAATTAGAATGAAGAAATAAAATTGGTATCCTAGAGCATATATTGACTCTTTTAATTAAAAAATGAAAGTTGGACATTTTATGGCAGAAAGTAAGTCTGATTTGACCAATTGGTTTGACCGTGAGGATTGGCTTTTCCAGCACATATGTTTCATAAACATAGTGTACATGTTGCATAAATTGAATGGGGTAAAATCTATAACTCCAAGTATATTAATATCTTTAAATTTCATACATAATGTGCAGTGTACTAGAAATTATCTTTGTAACTATTACATTTGAGATAAAAATTTAGATGTCAACTTAAAAATATATGAGGAGGTGTATAATTTTTTTGAAATTGTGTCAAAATAAGTTGACAATATTTTATGTACATTATTAAACAAAGCTTCAAGTGTAATATTCTATAAAAATTTAAAAACAACAAAATTATGCTTTGAAAGACAGAGCTCTTGATCACTTTAAGGCACCGTAGAGACCTCTTCAACTTAACAGTTAGAAAACCGAGGTGCAGAGAAGTCAGTGAGCAGTCCATACTCTAAGGTCAGAGTAGATCCCATCTATTTCTCCTGATTTGTCAGAACACTGCCCATTATACTCCTTATAAGAGGCCTATAAAATTGGCATTGACAGTCCACAAACTTTGATTATGTAAGGGGGCAGGAATCTGCTATAGAGTGCATGAAGCACACATGCCTATAGCTCCACTGTGTCATCAATTTAATCTAATAACTATACAATATTTATAATAAACATTGAGAATTTAATTAATATCAGTTTTTCTTAACTTTCTAACATTGAGAAGTGCTTTTAGCAGTTATTTTTATAATACAGATATTTTAAAATGCCACCCAGGGAACTATGAATTGATTTTCTTTTTTCTTTCAGTAATTTTCCCTTTGGCAAAGGAAGGCTTTCAAAATGGTCACAAACATTGTTAATTTACTAATTAGCCATCACAATACCTTGTGGAAGAGAGAATACTAGCCTCGGGAAATAACAGTCCTGGTCCCACTCCCAGATGTACCACTAATTTGCTGTGTGGCTGTGGACCTGTGTGTGTGTGTGTAATTGTAAGAGTGTTGAATAGATTTCACCCTGAGGAGCAACTCTGATTGATGATAATTTCCTGGAGTTTTGTATAAAGAATGATTCTAAGGCTACTTCCAGTATCCATGAGAAGGGGTGCTGACTGGTTAAGAATATCTCTTGTGGGTATAGATGGGGAATGTGCATTTATCCACTCATATGATACAAATAATTAATTATGTTGACAGTATTTAGTGTTCTGATGCATGGGGTGTGTGTGTTTCCTCCTCCTAAAAACAGGGGTTCATTAAAGAAAATAAGACATCAATAACAATCATTCTTTTAACTAGTGTTGGAGTGGTTGCCATTTATGAATTTTTAAAAATAATTGCCAAGAACACGTCTCTCTTCCCCTAGATTTATAGCTTACAAGAGATCTACTGATGAGAACTAGGAATGCATTTATAAGAGTCTGAGGGAAGGCCAATGAGGCTGTCATCTTGCAGACAATTCTGCTGTAGGTAGAGCCTCTCAGAAAAAGCATCTTGATTGAGTCACCATTTCCTATATTTGTACCATTCTCTTGCAGGTCCAGGAATGAGATTTGCTTGATTCAACCAGAGATTGTTGTCTCTTGGTGACAGACTCACTGCTATTAAATTCACATGCTTCTGATGCATAATAACATTATAGTTACTTTATAATGGGTGATAGACCTTCTAAGAGTCCCTTACGCCAGATATACACTTTAGTGCACATATAGTAGTAACATTCATCAGGTGTTGGGCAGGTGGGAGGCAGGAGGAGGGGATGAGTATATATACACCTAATGGGTGCGGTGCACACCATCTGGGGAATGGACATGCTTGAAGCTCTGACTTAGGTGGGGCAAAGGCAGTATATGTAACCTAAACATTTGTACTCCTGTAATGTGTTGAAATACAAATAAATAAATAAACAAATATATGTGTGTGTATATATACATATATATATATAAGATATCTGAGAAGTGAGTTTGTTGTTGATCATAAAATGAGCATGGAATTATAGTCTTGGAAATAGAATGTGTTGAAGTAACCTTAAAGAGGCTCAGATGGTGTGCTGGGCCCTGGTGTAAGGGGCAGTGTACTGTAATCAGTAGGGGCCTGCATATTTGTGTGGCTGTGTTATAACTAAATCATAATCCTGTGATTCATTAATTTTGGTGTTTGTGGAACATAGGGGGGATAATATTTTGGGCTAAAAAGGTTGGCAATGCCCAGATCCATCTGAAGACTGTCCTGTGGCTAACGGATGGGTGTTGTGTGAATTTCTATGAAATCCAACATTAAGGAAAGATAATAAAGGAAATCTTCAAATATGAACCTTCTAAAATGGAGGCAACAGACTTCTATTCTAGCATACTCCTTCTTTCCTTCTTCTTCTGAGATGAGAAATGTGGTGAATGGGAGGCTGAGCTTTAGAGGAGAACTTTGGAAAGTTATCTCACCCGGAACTTGTCAGAAGCAAACCTGCTAGAGCCTACCACATTTTTGAGGAAATTGTTTTGCCATGGAAACTACAAGTCTGGCCTATATAAGCTTATGATTGTTTTAAATCACCCTCTACCCTGTGAACTTGTATCTGCAAAAAGCTGAAGTATTTGTCAACATCCACTTCTTGTGGTTATGGTGCCACTATAATGGTGAACAAGAGAAGAACATCCAGAATGCAATGTCGGGGAACACAGAAGGTAATTGACAAGGGAGGTTCTTTCTAGGGAGCCAAACCATATTTCAACCAAGAGAAATCCTATCCTTCCAGGACAGGGAGTCTTCACAAATCCCACCTGGTAGGATTCATGATGGCTGTGGACCAGTCATTGCTATGCGTATACCTTCTTGTCTTTTATGAATGGCAGATTTTATTGCAGCTATCCTTTCCTTCTCTACCATTGCAATTTTGTGTGTATGTGTATGTGTGTGCATGTGTGTGTGAGAGACAAAGAGAGAGAGAACACAGAACACACTTGTGTATCGGTTGTAGGTCACTGGAATGTGAGGAGCTTTGTTTTGACCTGGTAGAAAGGTCTTTGCCTCTCTCAGAGA
>CAUYSK010068271.1:0-30641 GCA_963575035.1 Avahi laniger | reverse complement strand
ACACCCCTTATATACTCCTGGAAAGGGCTGGAACACATTCTACTAAGCGAGGTATCCCAAGAATGGAAATATAAGCACCACATGTGCTCACCATCAAATTGGTATTAACGGATCAACACATAAGTGCATATATAAGAATTGCATCTATTAGATATTGGGCAGGGGGGAGAGGGGAGGAGGGAGGAGGGGACGGGTATATGTGTACACAAAGAGTGCAATGTGCACCACGCAATGGGATGGACATATTTGAAACCTGGACTGACGGGGGGAAGGGCGGCAA
Source organism: Avahi laniger (assembly GCA_963575035.1). NCBI lineage: Eukaryota > Metazoa > Chordata > Mammalia > Primates > Indriidae > Avahi > Avahi laniger. The sequence continues at coordinate 30,361 of CAUYSK010068271.1, read as the reverse complement.
GGGCAACACTTGTAACCTAAACATCTGTACCCTCATATTATGCTGAAATAAAAATAGATAGATAAATAAATAAATAAATAAATAAATAAATAGTACATAGAGCTCTCCTAAAAAAAAAAAAAAAAGAAAGAGAGCATGGCCTGCACTCCGGAAGTCCCCTTTTGTTCCCTCCTAGTCACAAAACCCCCTCCTATCAAGGGTAAGTATTAGCCTGACTTCTAACAGTATAAATTAATTTGGCCTCTTTTCAGTCTATATAAATGAAATCACACAGCATGTAATTTTGAGGAAGGGGTTATGGGAAGGTCCTGGCTTCTCTTGGTTAATCTTGTGTTTGTGAGATTTTACTACATTGTTTATATAGTTATAGATTTTATTCCATGGAGTATTCCATTATTAGAAAGTACCACAATTTATTTATCTTTTCCACTATTTATAGACAATTGGGTCGTTTCCAGATTGAGACTATTATAATCAGTGTCATTGTGAATATTCTTCTGGTTAGCATATATCTGCATTTCTCTTGAGTATATATACTCAGGAATGATATTGCTGGATCATAGTACATAATCAGCTTTAGAAGATATTGCTAAACAGTTTAAGAAAATGGTGGTACCAATTTATATCCTCACCAACTTTTTAAGAGAGTTCTGGTTTCTTCAGGTGGTTGATAACACTTGGTTTTTCCATTTTTTTAATCTTTAGCCATCTGGTGGGCGTGTGCTGGTTTTGAATTGTAGTTTCCATTTTCATTTCCCCGATGATTAATGAGATGATAAATGAAAACCTCATCATCTCTTTACTGGCTGTTGGACATCCTCTTTTCTGAGCAGTCTGTTCAAGTCTGTTTCCCATTTTTCTAACGAGTAATCTGTTTTTTCTTCTTATTGGTTTGCAGGAGTTCTTTAAACATTCTGACTACAAGCCTTTGGTCACACATATGTATGAAAATATCTTCTGCTTTACAGGGTGCCTTTTTACTCTCTTTTGATAAAAAGAAATTCTTAATATTAATATAGTAGAATTTATCTCTTTTATGGTTAGAACGTTTTGAGTCCTATTTACTCTATTGGTTAGAAGCAAGTCAAAGGTCCTACCGCACTTAAGAGGATCACAGAAGAACATAAACACCAGAGTGGGAATCACAGAGACCTTCTAAATGGTTCTCTACCCAGGATCAGAAAAATGTATTCCTCAAAAAGCTTTACTGTTTTCATTTTACATCCAGACCTACAGCCTATCTGAAATGTATGTTTGTTTATGGTGTGAGGTAGAGATCAAGATAATTTTTTCCATATGACCATGGTTCCCAAATGGTGCACCAAGTTACCCTTGGGTGCCACAGAAAACTCACAGAGGCTCCATGGGATATGTCACCTTTTTGTGGGAAGTGCAGTGACATCTGTTGGATACCACATAACTGTTAGTTTGAAACAGCTCACGGTTGCAACATTAAATCATATTACATTCCCTTCAGTGACATCATATTTTTGCAAAACTGGGCTTTTGGAGGTTGCTGTGATAAAAAGCGAGGATGATGGTGTTTGATCTGATTCCAAGGTCTGAGAAGCTGTGTAGTGTCCCAGGGGAGCACAAATCCATTAGTAAATACTGTGGTTGTTTAAAAATAAAATAACATTATTTTTTTTCTTTCAATGTATGTGTATTATTTTTTCAAACAGTTACTAAGTTGTTAGCATATAAACATTTATTAAGTTGTTTGAGTCTAACTACTTAATAAACAGAAGTGTTTGGTATTTCTTTCGACCTTGGGGTGCCATGAAAAAAATCGCTGAGACATTAAAGTTGCCATGTATGGAGGAAGTTTGGGAACCTTGCTGAGACAGACAGACTCTAGGGCGGGCTCTGTGATTCCCAGTCTGGTGTTTATGTTCTTCTGTGATCCTCCTCTTTTGAGTGTGATAGGACCTCTGTCTTGCTTCTAACCGACAGAGTACAGCAAAGGTGACAAGACAATGTGTACAGTGCATGATTATTTTACACGAGACCATAATACCTGACTTGGGAGAATTCTCTCCCTCCTTTGTTGGCTGTTAAGGAGGCTGCCTTGCTATGAGTTACTCCACGAAGAGGCCCATGTGGCAAGGAGGTGATGGTAGCCTCAAGCCATTAGCCAGCAAAAAACTGAGACCCTCTGTTTGGCAGTCTGAAAGGAGTTGGATTCTGCCAATAATCACATGAGTTTGAAGCAGATCCTTCCCTAGTCCAGCCTCAGATGAGACTGCAACCCTGGCCAGCACCCTGATTGCAGCTCTGAGAGACCCTGAGGCAGAGGGTGCAGTAGAGCATGCCCAAACACTGTCTACAGAAACTGGAAGTTAATAAGTGTGTGTTGCGTTAAAGTGCAAGGTTGTGGTAATATTGTTATATATTGTTATACAGCAATAGATTACTAATATGCTAACCGTATAGATATCTTATTCATCCAGCATCATTTAGTGAAAAGATAATTCTTTGCAGTGTCAAGCATTTTCATAATAGTGATAAGTAGAAACTACCTGAATTTCTTTTTTTTTTCTTTTCTTTTTTCTGTTTTTTTTTTTTTTAGACGGAGTCTTGCTCTGTCACTCAGGCTAGAATGTCATAGCATCAGCCTAGCTCACAGCAACCTCAAACTCCTGGGCTCGAGCGATTCTCCTGCCCAAGGAGCTGGGACTACAGGCACGCACCACCACATCTGGCTAATTTTTTCTATTTTAAATAGAGATGGGGTCTCGCTCTTGCTGAGGCTGGTGTCAAACTCCTGGCCTCAAGAGATCTTCCCATCTCAGCCTCCCCGAGTGCTAGGATTACAGGTGTGAGCCACTGTGCCTGGCCAGAAACCACGTAAATTTCTAATAAAGTTTTGATAAATAGATTATGACACATTTTATCCACATGACAGAATAACAGATGGCTATGTGGAAGATATCCAATAACATGGGGAAGTTTTCACAGTTGATTAAGTGAAAAATGAGTTACAAAATCATATGTTCAATCATGCCCTAATTGTGTAAAATGTAGGATTGTGTGTATTTGCATTGTAAAAAGACTATTAAAAATGCCTTTGGGAGAGGGAGGATTACAAGTGTTTAACAACTTTTTTGTGTGTTTCAAAAATTTCCTGCAGAGAAATTGCCAACAAATTTCCTACAGAGAGAACATATTACATTTATACACACACAAATTCATACACACATATTTTTTAAATCAAAGAGCAGTCCCTATGTTGAAGGAATTTATAGTATGGCAGAAGGAGACAGGCTGTAGACAAATAAGGGTACAATAAAGTTAGAGATTGTGTGTTTAGGATCCTTTAAAGACACAACTCAAACCATCTCAACACTGAAGGGGAAGATACGGACTCATGGACTGTGATTGGCCTTGCTTGGGTCATATGTCACCCTTGGGCCAATTACAGCCTGCAGAATGCGGGTTCCTAGGCCAGGATCATGAGCCCACTGTATAAGCCCTACCTGTCACCAGCCCTACCTGTCATCAGCAAGGGGGTGGGGAGGGGGTCTTCCCAAAGGCAAAAAAGAGGGTGCTGTGACCAGAAAAAGAAGAGGGACGAGAAAGGCGATTGTGAGAGACCAAGCGAGAAGCAGGTAGTTTTGCCTGGAGGAGGAGCGGAGCAAAGGCACAGAGGAAGTGATACTTACGGTAAGTGTTCAAAGATGGGGAGATGTTTCCAGGAAGCGGGGGTCAGGGGGGCACCTGGGCGGAAGGGAGAGTGTGAGCAGTGGGGAAGGAAGCCAGAGACGTAGACAGAGACCAGCTCTGAAAGTGGTTTCCGTGTCAGGTGAAGGTGCTGAGCCTTTATCCCAAGGGCAGTGGGGGAGCCCCAGAGGAGTGAAGACGAGGATGGGTGTGTCTGATCACCTTTGCTTCCCCAGTGAAGTACAGCGCCTGACAAATACCTTTACCAGCAAGAATGGCAATAATAGCACCGTCTCCTCCACTATACACCGTGGCTGCGCAGTGGCTGGCAGGAGGGTGGAGGATGGATTTGAGGGCCTTCGATAGTAGCCTTCACTAAACCGGTGTGTTTCAAATGCTTTTGACCATGATCCTCTTAGTAAGAAATGCATTTTACATGACAATTCAACAGAATTTCACTGAATTGTGTTAAAAATAAAACCAAAACCAAAAATCACTGCCCTAGACTGCCAACTCCACCATGACAGTGACCAGGACTGCATGGCTCTTGGTTATCACCATAGCCTCAATGTCTGGCACTATGCTTGTCCCATGGCAGGACCATAATATTGCTGTTGTTACTAAGTGCCTATTTACTGAATGAACAGATGCCGATAACGAGAAATGATTCAAAATGCTTGCAAACTGCAACGAGTCATACAGATGCAAACAACCGTTGGTTAGCAACCAACTCAGACTCTATTTAGGAGTCTGTATGTTAGACAAATGGCCAGAGCAGACAGTGGGAGGTGGTGCCGAGGGCAGAGGAGGATTAATGCCAACACCATGCCGTGCATTTCAATGATTCATGCTACTTCCTGGGCCAAGGTCCCCTTCCACAACCCCACATCCTCTTTTACAGACTGTGAGTGATTTCAGTAGCTTATGGGGAACCATGATTCAGAGACTGGAGATCAGAGGGTTTTCTTTGATGACCTGAAGAATTGCATTTCAAAGCAAGTGCAACAAATGCACAAGGTAGTCTTTCCCTCTGAATGAAGACATGGGTTTAAAACTAGGAGTAGTAAAAAGCACAGGCGCACAGACACACACAGAGAAAAAAAGCCACGCTTTAGATATCTTGAAAGCACATTTGGCTCAGGGAGGGTCTCCAAGGACCACTTACGCCCATCATTTCCTTCCCACCTCTTGAAGCTTATTGATCAGTATCAGTTGCAAAGCTCTTCCCCTGCGTTCCCTGTAACCAAAGTTCTCTAAGTAAAAAGCCAAGCCAAAGAAACAACTTAAAAAGGAGCAATTTGCCTAAAGATTAGCAATACTAACTGGGGCTAAGCAATGACTTCCTCCCAATGCCAATATTCCTGCAAGGCTTAAGGATGAAGACCTCATTTGACGAAGAGCTTGTCAGAAGAAATAATGATTTTCTGTCTTTCTCAAGGAGCCGGAAACCTTCGTGGTAGACGAAGTCATCATTAAATATCTTTAGTTCAGGACTGCACTTTTAGTTTAATAGTTACAGATGACCGTGGAGTGATTTCCAATACCAATCACATGGGGCCTTTTTCATTCAACAAACAAGCAGAGTCACGATCAAGGAACTTTGGGATCAGGCAGGGTTGGGTTAGATTCTAGCCGCATCCCTGTGCCTTTTGAGTAATCACTCAAGTTAATGAGCACAGCTCCCTGATCCTCAGATTCCTCAGCTGTAAAATTTCAAAGGTGCTCTTGAGGATTAGAAAAAAATATGGAAGAAAATTCAGCACTGTACTTGGCACATCACAAATGTTCCATGAACAGCGGTCGTGGTGATGGTGGTGATGGTGGTGATGATAGTAATGATTTTTATTGTTTTGTTATAATGCAATATGAAGAAATATAAGATCAAGTTCATATCCAGAATCCAGTTAAGAAGATGAGCTGCCTTCTCAAATAACAACAGTACCAAGTGGTATTTGAGAATGATTTGCACATTCCTGTCTTCTTGTCTTTATACAAGCTGTTCCATCAACTGGAAAAGACCTTACCTGCCATGTTCACCTCTTCCAATACAGCCAGCGTTCATTTCAAATGCTGTTATTCTCTGAAGCTCTCCTTGGTCACTTGAGTGCTAGGCAAGCTCTCCCGCAAGCCCCAGCTACACTTCTACCCTTCATTTGTGTAAGATTCCCCCGGAGCTTTTCAAAAAATACTGCTTTTTAATTGAATTAATTTGAGTGAGTTTCTGTGCTTGCAACCAAAAGAGCTTTGATTCAGGTATTGCTGCTGAGTGTGGTTTTAGACATCCTATGTGGGAGGGTGTTGGAAACAGAGGGAGGATGGAAGCAAGCTGGGCAGAGAGTGTGGATGTGAGTATCACAGTCTGATCATTGACGCTGGTTCAGAACCAGCGAGATCTTTGCAGAGGCGAAGACAGAGGAGAGAAAAGACTGGAAAGATGACTCATTTTAAGAAGAACTAAGATAAATTCTTGGCCCCCTAAATGAAAGCACACTAGTATTGAGCACTTAGCATGTGCAGCCAGCCAGGCACCACCTACGTACTGGGAGAGAATGTAGAGAAGAGTGAGACACGGTCTCTGCCCTTCAAGGAAATCATAGTTCCACCTACAATACCCGCTGAGTACAGATCAAGTGCAAGGACAACTGTCTTGCAATTCTTTCTATCAGGGGTCTTTTTGCTGGAGATGGAAGACCAGGACAGATGATACCAAATGCTATAGTTGAAACTGCCTTGTAAATGGAAAACGGCTTTGTCAATACAATTGATGTTAGCATTCAGACCAGGAGTAGTAACAGTCCACAGTATGGAGGACCTACAATGCCAAGAACAGTGGCAAAGCTTTGACACATATTTATTCTTTGAAGAAAAAAAAAAGCACCCTAAAATTAGGTACTATGATCCCATTTTACAGATAAAGAAATGGAGCCTCAGAGATGCTAAGTGTTTATCCAAGGTCACAAAGTCAGTGAGTAGCAGAACCAGAAGTGAACCACACATGGTCAGCTGATATTCGACAGAAATGCCAAGGTAAGTCAATAGAAAAAGAATGACCTGTTCAAATAGTACTGGAAAAACTGGATATCCATATTTAAAAAGGATGGTGGGAGGGGGAGCTAGACACAGTGGCTCACACTTGTATTCCTAGCATTTTGGGAGGCCGAGGAGGGAGGATCACTTGAGGCCAGAAGTTCGAGACCAGCCTGAGCAATATATCGAGACTCTGTCTTTACAAAAAAATATTAATAGCTGGGTGTGGTGGCACACACATGTAGTCCCAACTACTCGGGAAGCTGAGACAGGAGGATCGCTTAAGCCTAGGCATTGGAGGTTGCAGTGAGCTATGATGACCCCACTGAAAGGAATGTTGACTTTTAACTTACATCATACACAAAAATTAACTTGAAATAAAAGCCAAAACTACAAAACTTCTAGAAGAAAACATAGGAGAAAATGTTCACAACTTTGAGGTAGTCAGAGATTCATAGACAGGACACAAAAGCATAAACCGTAAGAGAAAAAAAAAATTGATAAATTACATTTCATTAAAATAAAAAAAAATTTTGAACTTTGAAAGGCACAATTAAGAAACTGAAAAGACAGTCACAGTCTAGAAGAAGATATTTGCAATGAAAATATCAGATTAATGATTTGTACCCAGAGTATATAAAGAACTCTTAAAATTCAATAAAAAGAATGCAACTCAATAATAAAAAAATGCACAGAATATTTGAACAGACTCTTCAAATTGATGATACATGAAAGGCCAGCAAGTACATGAAAAGATGTTCAACATGATTAGTTATGAGGGAAATGCAAAGTAAAACTGCTAATGAGATATCACTTTATACCACTTAGAATAACGTTCGACTTTGAAAAACAGTTTGGCAGTTTATTATCACTCACCCTGTGACCCAGCAATTCAAATCCTAAGTATTTTCCCAAGACAAATTAATACATATGACCAGAAAAAGATTTGTGCATGAATGAACATAGCAACCACATTCATAGCAATCAAAAATTGGCAATAACTCAAATGGCTACACAGATTGTGGTACAGCCATACAATAGTATATTACTAAGCAGTAAAAAAGAACTATTAAAATATGCAACAGCACTGATGACTCCTTCCTTCATGCTGAGTGAAGGATGCAGAAACAGCTCTACAGTTCAACGTATATGAACTGCTATTAATAGAAAAGGCAAAACCAAGCTGTACTGACAGAAAGCAGATTAGTGGTTGCCTAGGGTTGGGGTGGGGCAGGGGACTGGCTGGAACAGAGTCTTCTGAGGGGCTGGAAATGTTCTAAATCCTGATTGTGGTGTGTGCATACATTTGTCAAAATTTGTCAAGTTAGATGTACACATAAAATGGATTCGTATTATATATGTCAATTATACCTCAAAAAATGATTTTTAAACAAAGAGCCTTGAGGCTGGGCCTGGTGGCTCACGCCTGTAATCCTAGTACTCTGGGAGGCTGAGGCAGGAGGCTCACCTGAAGTCAGGAGTTTGAGACCAGCCTGAGCAAGAGCGAGACCTCATCTCTACTAAAAATAGAAAAAATTAGCCGGGCATGGTGGCACACACCTGTAGTCCCCAGGTTCTTGGGAGGCTGAGGCAGGAGGATGGCTTGAGCCCAGGAGTTTGAGGTTGCAGTGAGCTATGATGGGGACGCCACTGCATTCCAGCCAGGGTGACAGAGTGAGACCCTGTTTCAAAAAAAAAGAAAAAAGAAAAAAAAGAGGCGCTTGAAACATGGCGAATTGTTCCACAGGCACTGAGGCAGAAAGAGGACCTGCGTGGGTAGACAGATATGCTGCAGCAGAAACACGGAAGTAGGAAAGAACAGGATACCTTCGGGAAGAGATTCTTTTGTAAAAATCGTTCTCGGCTTTCACGCATGCCCTTAGAGGCTGGCCAATCGCTTCTTGGATCCCCTGTTAGAAATGGAGTGTTGGCCTGGCAGGAACAGAGCTGCAGAAAGGGTGACAATATGGAAAAAAGGGCCTGGGGCGCAGGACAGATGATCTCTCTTGGTTCCGAGCTCTCTATCAAAAACCTCACGGCCTCTCTCCTCGTCCCTGCCCACTGCCTGGGAATTCCAGTCTCACGGCCCAGAGACAGCAAGTAACCGTCAGCCCTGAATGCCTTCCCCTTCTCCTTCAGGGCAGCCACGGGAAACACTGCATGGAATAAACCCTGCCAGTCACCGCCGTCAGACATGCTCAGCAGTACTGTTCTTTTAAAAAACTGGAAAGTTGGGTTGAGGAGTTTGGGGCTATTATTAGCACCAAACACTATAAAAAGGAAATGCCACTGATAATCTTAGATGGCTGTATTTTTATGCAGAATAATTCCAGCTTCCTTCTTAGAGTTCTCAGTCATAAGAAATTCTTAATAAAAATACTACCTAAGGTCAAACGCTCAAACCCAGCTTAACATTGTTGAAATCCTTTGGGACTATTCGAGTCAGGGCTGACTGGGAGAACTCAGATTGCATTTTTAGCCCATTTTTATGGCTGCTTCCTTCTGAGTTGTTTGTGTCTGTTCTACCAGAAAAAAAAAAATTGATAAATCAGCCAATGTATGAATATTTATTTGCACTGATTATACGGAGACAGCATAGCAAAGGGGCTAGCGCGCAGGCCTGTCAGACTTACCTGAACTCCATCCTTTGTGGCATCAGGTAGGTTGTTCAGCCCTGCTCAGCTTCCTCTACGAAACGGGCTGTGAACCCTATGAGCTAATGCCCGGTGTCTGCCACTTAGCAAATTTTCAGCAAATGTTAATTTATTATTATTGTTGTTGTTGTTATTATGCATTCAGTTATACCTCCTAGCCTTTGAGAATCCTATACTCTGTCTTGCTACACAAAGCATGCAGACAGGAGAATGAGACAGTAACAGAAACAGTGACACCTTGTATTGGAGAAGCTGTTAAAAAAATGTACTTTTATTTTTCATACACTTCTGGTCCTTTGCTTTGAGCTTTATTGAGGAGCAATTTATCAATATATGTCAAAAGTCCTTAAAATATGTTTACCCTTTGACCCAGATTCCCTCTAGAAATTTTTTTAAGAAAACAATTAAGTTTGTGAGCAAAGATTTAGCCTGGATATTACTTACAGCAAATATTTGGCAACAGTCTGAATGTCCAACAACAGAAGTTAAATGCATATTTAAACATTATAATTTGTGAACATGTCTACAAAGCAGGTCACGAAACAATATATACAGTGTGGGTCCGCTTCAAGGGTATGACCTGATGTGGTGTTTTTGATACATAATCATTGTACATGTTTTTGGGGTATGTGTGATATTTTGGTACATGTACACAATGTGTCGTGATCAAATCAAACTAATTAGATATCCATCACTTCAAACATTTATCATTTCTTTATGTTGGGAGCATTTCGGATCTTCTCTTCTAGCTGTTTTGAAATATACAATAAATTATTGTTAACTATACTCACCCTACAGTACTGTCGAACACTAGAACTTATTCCTTCTGTCTAACTTTGTGTTTGTATCCACTAACCAAATTCTCTTCATTCCCTGCCTGCTTTCCCAGAAATAATGTTTTTATTAAGGATTTGTTGTAACCAGAAACTCTAAGAAGGAACCTTAAATTATTTCCATATAAAAATACAGATATATAGATATCTATACCCATATATAGAAAAGGTCTATAGGCCTTGGCTTAACAATGGTTTTGTGTGTGGGTGGAGCTTTTGAGTGGGCTTTCTGGTTTCATTCATTTGTATTTCTTTTTCTTTCTTTCTCTGCTGCTTGAATCGGAATCATTTATTTGTATTTCTATAGAGAAGTATTGCTTTTATATAAGGAAAAAAACAAAAAAATTAGAAAATACAAAGAATTTGATCAGCCTAGAAAACAGAGAGAACAAATATAGCACAATAGGTAAAGTGAGCAGTAATTTAGTCTTTACTTGACATTTATAAGGATTCTAGGCCCTTTATCTACCTTCCCACGAATGCATTGACTCACCGTGTGACACTGACCAAGTTCTTCCCATCTCTGGCCCTTGGCTTTCCATGTGTAAAATGCAAGGGTTGGGCTAGGGGTGGGAGGGCCAATGACTTTTACCTTGAGTGCTAACTCTGTATCATTGCTAGGGACTGCCTGGGCCACCTCTGTGATGACAAGGAATGTCTGATAGGAGGTGACAACTCTGTGGCTAACAGTGTCTGCATGGACATGAGAATAAGGAATAACATGGAAGGGCTGTGTAGTTCCCATATATCTGTGTAGACTAGGTAACTTAAAGGTCTCATACAACTCTATGAGTCTGAGGTATCTTTAAGCAAAAATATTAATCTGAATTTGGAAAGTTACCGTGGCTAGAAGTACCTAACTCCATGTGTTCATTTTCTGGTTAGGTTGCACTGGATCGCTGATTTCGCTTCGCGGGACACAAGACTTAACCTGAGATTTACTGAAGGAGAAAATGGCCATGATAGTTGTGTCTCAATTGTATGTGCACCCAAGACCTCCCATCCCAAGGACAAGGAATGAACCTGCAGCTGTTGTTTCAACTTCTTCAACCTGAAACAATTTGAAAGCCACAGCTGTTTCAGGCATAAACCTAATCCTGGCTTTGTCCTTGGTCCACGTCTCATGTTTCATGTTATTCTCTTCTAGGGGTTGTTTCACAGAAGGCCACTTTCAATCATTAGCCTCCTGGAAAGCAGAAGTGCTAACTAAGTGCACCTTCCTTAGCGGACTTTCCAGTGTGAAGTGGAGCCCATTCCTGACTTGACTCAGTGGAAAGGCCCACAGAGGGGTGACGACAGTCCGAAAGTCACGTGTTAAGTTCAAACCCACACTCAGCTTGGCCCACTGGCAGGCAAACACGGATTCTCTTGCAAAAACCAGCCACTGGCTCTCAGTGGCTTGGCTATTTGGAGGAGGGGGCAGTCTGGAGGGCATTACTGCATCTCTACTTAACCACACTAATCTACCGTAGCTTCCACAGAGAACAGCAGGCTGTATTCAGAGATCTCAGCGACAGCTGTGCCTTCCAAACCAAGACACTGTTCAGCAAGATGATCCGAATGTGGGCTGTGTGTTTCAGCAGGATTTGGAGGGACTTTCCTACTCAAAAGGCCCTTTGTGTGCTTTTAAAAGACAGGGCATTAACCTCACGCGTGGCTAAAGCATGATGGATGACTCGGAGCTCTCGATTTATGTTTGGCTGGTGGCCAGAGCCGAACCGTCGGAACGCCTGGGCATCAGATGGACAGCGCCCAGCTTGTTCAGACTTGTTTCTGATGGAGCAAGTGGATCCCTGGGCTTTGGCTACATCCAGACTTGATGCGCTTTAAACAAGGTCAGACTATGCCAAAGGCTGACTCCAGGGTTCCTCTCAGGACAGCAAAATTCAGTGGCTTGAGTCGCTCCCCTCTCTTTTCATCTTTGTTCGTATTCAGCATCTTTATCTACTTCAGGGTCTCCTCCAACCTCTTCCCATTTGTTGCAAGGTGTGGTCCTGCCCAAGACTCGGGCATCAGGAGCACAGGGACCGTGTTCAAGTCGCTTCTACCTGGCTACCTAGAGTTCCCTGCTTGGACCTGTGGCCTTCTAAGTAAGATGCTTTGCAAGTGAGATGCGATTCTGGATTCGTCAGCACTCTGGATGATCTTCTTAGGCCAGAAGGAGTCAGAAGTTGCTGTGCTGTACTGCCTGTCCTGGGCTGGCGCCATCATGTGAGCGTGTGAGACGCCCCCAGGCTGGAGCCAGTGGGGTTACCGCGCTCTTCTCTGGGTTACCTGGGTTCTGCTGTTCCGTCAGAGAGGAGCTGTTTGATGTTGGATGAGTCGATTGCTCCTGGATGGGCCTCAGTTTCTCCACCTTTCACTTGTGTTTTTCATGAAGCTCAAAGGAGAAAGCAAAGCGTTCTGAAAGACTTTGTACAAATGTGAGGAGGTGGCAGTGGCCAGTATCCTCCTAACAACTGTTCCATGACACCTCGAGGAGAGAGAGAAGCTAAACACTGGGGCAGGATACACTTATTTCCCTCCCAATCGTTTTTTCAAGGTTGGCCTTGTTCTAGCAGCTTGGAGGATTCCAAATGGGCGTCCCAGAGACATATAAAACAGAGCAAAGAGGGGATGCGTTGAGCTGTTGCTAATAACACAAGAGGGAAATACCTGGCACAACTGCTGCTATTAATAATAATAATGGCAAACACGTTTGTATTTGTATGCACCCAACACTGTGTGTAAATCATTAATCCTCCACAGCAATCCTATGAGCTGTGTACAATTGTTAATATTATTCTTATTGTACAGAAAAGAAAACTGAGGTTCAGAGGGGCGATGTTACTAGCTCAATGTCACATAGCTCCCAAAATGGTGGAGCCATCTCTTCACATTCCTGCCAATAGGAAGGACAAAAGGGCAAAGAAGAGCATAACCTCTCCCTTTAAGGATATTTTCTTGACGTTGCACATGAAATGTCCGTTGACAGGTGTATTCCAAAACTTAGGTACTCGGCCTCACCTTGCTTCAAGAGACGACACAAAATCTTTATGTAGAATGGCCATGTATATAGCTAAAAATTTAGGGTTCTATTACCAAAAAAGAAAAGGAGAGCAGCCATTGAGAGACAAGTGGCATATCTCTACGCTGAGACCCGAAGTATGCATAGCAATTAGGCAGGGGAAATCGCAAAGCAAGGACTGGCCAGAAAGGAGAACTAGTGTGCATGCTGCCCCCCACTGGCAGGGAGGGACACCACGCAGCACTCATCTACCGACATGCTCCATTCAGCATCCTTCATATTGTGATCCAGAATCCTCCTGGGATGCGTCTGCTGCCCTAGCTATTTAGTGCACAGATCTAAAATGACCACAGCACAATTCTGACATCAAAATCCTTCATATTGCTGGAATAATGGCTGCTTAGAGAAAACTCCTCCTTTTGATCTGTCAGTAAGAGAAGTCACCCTGAGATCTCATCACTGAAATTTACTAGGACAAATTACTGAAACAAATTTGAAAAAAACTACAACCCCAGCCCTTTCTTATGATGAATTATGGCATACCTGCCTGAAGCAATGTTATACATACATGAAATGGGATCATTTGTGAAGGCATAGAGTATGATGAACAGCTCATGATAAAAATTGAGAAAATGCAAAAATTGTGTATGTTGTGATGATAATCACGTGAAAAATGTATGTGTATATGGACAAACATTAGAAAGAACATCAAAAAATGAAAATAATTATTGGATGGATTAAAGCCTTTTTCCCTCCTCTGAAAATTCACTTTAGTGTGTTTTTATAACAAGTAAAAATTGAAAATAAGTCTTGCAAATGTTATATCATGTCAAAAAACAAAACAAAACAAAACCCAGTACATGGTGTTGGTGATAGATATGCATAAGAATCACCCGAGGAGCTTATTGAAATGTATATTCCCAGGCTCCCGCCCAAGAGGTTCTGAGTCTATATGTCTGAGGAATAGCTGCATTTTTAACAAGCTCCCGGGGTCATTTTGCTGGAAGTGGTGCATTGACCACATTTGAAAAACACTGCCATAGATGGTGTCTCAGAGATACCTAAAAATAGAGTCGGGACCTTATCTGTGCCAAAGCAGCCCAGCTTTGTGTTGCACTAATGACTCCAGGCCATATTTCTCTATCATTGTTGAGAAAATGGGAAGAAAGTTTAAAACAAAACTCTATGTTAACAAAAATGCACTCTCTCCCTGGTTTGTAAAGTGAAATGTCATTAAAAGGTACACTTTTGATTATTTTTCTTTTAGTCTTCCAAGTAAATGCGAAGCTGTCTGATAAAAGCACCCCTTTTAACAGTCACATATCTCCAGTTCTCTTAGAGTCCCCTTGCTCCCTGTATCTTATCTCGTGTCATCCTGATAGTCCGGCACAAGTTCAGCTATAATCTGCCTTCGAGAGTAAGGCATAGTCCCCACCAGTGAAATGGGGAAAAAAGAGAAAGAAAAAAAAGAAAGAGTAAAGCATAGGAATTTCAAACTTTGCATCTGGATAGCACAATCTGTCTAAGTCAATATTCATTTTATTCATTAGAGTGACCAACTTATCCAGCTTGCCAGGAGTTTCCTGATTTTAGCACCAAAAGTCCAATGTCCAAGAACCCCCTGCCTCTCAGTCCTAGGCAAACAGGAGCAGGACAGTTGGTCACCCTACACGTTTCTGGTGACTATAACTTGTGTAATTACATACAGCTTAAAAGAGAAGACCTTCTCCTGAAGGAGTTGTCAGCCTCCACAAAGACCCAGGGAGCACAGGCAAAAAGTTGGCTTTCTAAACATCTTCCTATGAAAAAGAATACATATTAAGATGCTGTTTATTATTTTTTACAAATAAAACATTTCCCTCAAGTGGTTTCAGAGAAGGAGCCGGAGATCTAAGGGTGTAGCAAAGCCACCGCCCTCTCCTATTTCCCTCCTTTTCCTACAAACATTCATTACTTAGAGAAAATTTTACTAAGCTTTATATATGCTAAACTCATCACAAAGAAGAGACGTAACGTTGGATCAGGTAGTCAGAAAGCAGAACATAGAGATAAAGGGTAAATCTGCCAAGAGGAGGTGGAATTTTCCATCAAGTAGAATTAAATAAAAGGTTACTCCTTCTACACTTGTTTTTAGATAACAATTTTTATTGTGATGCCTTTGGAATTTCTCTTAAATCCTAAAAAGTTATTAAGATGATTCAGAAAGCTAAAAAAAAAAAACCGTGCCTCAGCAGAATCTGTTCCAAAATGTACAACAAAAAATTTTTCAGAATTACTCTGCCCACATAAAAATTGCACTACTTTAAAATATTGCAAGTAGTTCATAGAATCCCCAGAAATTTATTTCAAAATCAGTTCCAAACCACAACTTTGAAAAGTAGCTCATACTTTTGGCTCAAGAATAATCCTACCAACAGCTGTATGACATGGTGAAAACTATACTTGTGTGTGTATTTAGCACATTTGCCTGCTTGAATTCTTGGGTGCAATATCAACTTTCATCAAAAAGCCAGTTTAATAGCCAATGGTACTTTACAAAAATTTTAAGTTTCTGTTCTTCAATCTTTCAAGATACTTAATGCAGAAAATGGTTTATTCAGCCACTGCTTTCTTTCAGTAAAGGATTGAAGGGGCCCAATGCAGAAAACCATACGTGAAGTCAACACTTTTAAAACCAAAGCCACCAGCTATAATGGTATTGGCATTTCCAAAGTGTATCCTGTGAGATGTTAGCAGACTTTATGTCAGAACAAAAAAGGAGGATGTCACGCTAAATTAGATGGGGAAGCACTGAGACAAACAAAGTTTAACATGTTTCTTTACTGTAAGATTTTTAGAGATGACATTGATAATGGACATGGACACTCTCCATGGTGGGGACATGGCGTGTGTTTCCAAAAGTTATTTGATCAAATTTTGTCAGAATATCTAAAAGGCTTGGGTTCTAACACACACATGTAGAGAAACCCTGCTCTTGTCTTTCTAAATTTGATAATTTAGCTCCTTGAAAGTTGGGACTAAATCTATTTTCAGTCTATTTATGGTGAAACAAGTTTTTATTCGCAAATAGCTAGAGTACTAGAGTAGCTTCTTCCAAAGCATAGAAGAGTCTGAGTGACATTTCAAACATACTGACATTCCAACACACTTTGAGAGTATTTTTATAACAAATGTCATTACCTCTGATTTATAATAAGAACAAACAAGGCAATGAGACCTATTAGAAAATACTTGTGGTTTTGAACTTGGAGAATTTCACCTTGACTTGGAGAATTTCACCTTGACGACTTGGAGAGGGACATGAATTACTGACAATGGGGCAGGGTTTTGTTTCGTCTGTAGATCGCATCAGTGGTTTGAAGAGTTATAAATGAGCAGATAGGGGCATTTGTACTTAGGCATGTTTATCTGCAACTGCGTACTCTTCTAAATAAGAGATACCCATATTTTCCAGCCCAAACTGTGCTGTGCTGTGGATCTGTAAACAATCTAAACTCCTGGCTTCCTATGCCTAGGAGGAAGAAGACTAAAAGAATTGCCCAGTTTTAGCCATTCAAAGAAAAGACTGGGGAAAGAATCAAATGTATAGAGATACCCTGAAGATAGAAAACACTCAGAAACACTAGAAAACATTTAACTATGCTCGGTATCATCCATTGCTTTTACCCAGGGTTTACCTCCAACCAATTCGTCTGTAAGAATAAGGGCTATGATCAAAATCCAGTTTAGTCACAAAGGTGCTATTAAAATGAGATGAGGTAAAATGGGTCAAATTGTTGTATACATTTCTCCTTCGCAGTAAATGTGTAGACAACCAAATGTTTCTTTAGTTCAGATGTGAAGTAAAATAGTATTTACTTACTATCACCAAGAAATTCAAGTTTTTCTCTTTAACGACATCAAAATGGCACTGTGGATAGTAATAAAGAATATAAAATATGAAAACCAAATTTTTATTGGGAGAGGAAATGTTACGTACAATAAGTACAGGGATGATGAAATGTAGTACATTAACAACCTTCAAGAAACAAATACAGGTTTAGTAAAGGAAGAAGTTAGAAGCTTAGAACATATTTCCATACACAATTTCCACACAGTTTTAAATAAAAAGATCTCGATTTGCATAAATTATACAGATCATTGAGGAAAAAGTGTATTGGGGTTTGTGGCTGTGTCTCATTATCAATTCATTTTGTGCCTTGTAGATCTATCTTTTACCATGATCCCAATTGACTCTGGTGGTCCTGATACTATTCTAAAAAGATCTTCTCTCTCTGTAAGTGGGCACTCACCAAGCAGTTACATCACAAGTAGGGTTTTTTCATTCATTGTGAATTAAATAAATTCCACATGCTCTTAAATAGATTCCACGGTTCTCAAGACAGCTGCTTGACCAAATCTGGAAGAGATCTACCATTTTGTGGTGTGCGTAAGTCACATGTACACATGTGTAAAGAGTTTGGAAATGGCATTAGAATTCACATACATCTTTGTTGATAGATTTTTAAGTCTCATGCAAGCTAATAGGATCTGCACAACTCTGGAGGATATTAGGTAAAAATAAATATCTGTATGAGTAATGGAAAACAATCTTCCATGAACAATACTCATTTTGCTTATTTCTATCTCCCAAACAGAAAACATCCAACAAGAACAATTTTATCTGTGTTTATTTAATTATAACAAAAATAGAACAAATGCATACCAAATGGAAAAAATATTCTAAAATGATGATAAAAATGTTTAGGAACAGAAATGACTAAATATAGCTGAAGGAATTACCCAGGTGCCATTAAAACACATTTGCAATTTATAATTGGTTGTTAGTGTAAATTAAATTTAGTAACCAAGTCCCAGTACTGCTAAATGTTATCAAAATATTTTCAAAATGTTACATAAAAACTGACAACATTCATAAGTATTTCATAAACACCAAAGAATCATTTAAGGAAAACAAATAAACATATCCTGAGATAAAATACAAATCACACTTATGCCAGATATATGCCAAGTTCGTCACTTTCCCTTCACATACAATTGTGATCCTTCAGTATTTTGCACGTTCCAAGATAAAGTAATGATAATACATGTTGATGCAAATCTCAGCCATTAAAATAAACTACCTCATATCTTAAATATTCTTGTGATAAAACATCAGGTCTCTAATCAAAACTTCACGAAGACAAATTACGTTTGGTTTTGACTCTTCAAATCATGGCTGAAAACTCTCAGCAAAGCATACTAGGCTTTTTTTTCTCACACCAACTGACCCAGAATATATTTTAAGAAATGTTTATTTTCTGTGCATATTTGTTTTAAAATTATAAATTCCTGAGCACTTTTTCTTCTTCCTCCTCATCACTGTCAGTGACGTTGACTTGCTGGATGCTAGAGGGAGTTGACGTTGGGGCTGTGAAGACATTCTCCAAGGCTCCGATGTCCAGCTGAGGCACGGGGTTTAAGTACTCCTCCCCACTGTGGCCGTGACTGTTATAGTAAGAGGTCCCATCCATGCTCTCACAACTCCGAGAATCTTCGCTGTGTGCGCGTTCATCTGCGTAATCTCTAAAAGGATAGTCTCTATTTAAAGCTGAAAACATAGCTTCATGTTTTTGGTACCTGTCTTCATAATAACCAAGGCATTCTGGCATTGAACTTGGAAAATTTCCATAGCCAAAGGGAGGCCGACTATAAGGGCATGTGCTGTGGTGGAAAGACACAAAGAAGGAATGAGATCAGACCTTGTCAACGTACTGCCTGCCTTGCCCACAGACTAACTGAGCAAGTGAACTGCATCCTCTTTGAGGCCTGCAAAGTGCCCAAGATCCTTTCTGCAACCACTTCATGTATTCATCTGCTCTTTTCCCATGGCCCGGTCTCCACCCAAGATAAAAAGCAAAGGAAGCTTGTGACTGGAATCCTCACCAGCACTGTTACCTATTACTAGCCTCAGGCTTCTCACCCTTTGCAAGTTGATGAAGAAAATTGCTTATGCCAGCCTTTCTCTCATGATGCCTCATATCGTGTAAGGTTTTGGAAATGCAGGTATGTGCCGTGCTATGCTGAGACTGACACTTAGTAAACAACGCAACAGCTGTTTTTATTGGTATTTGAAAGGAAGCTCATGGGGAGAAAATGTATAACTGGATTGAAATCAAAAGTTTTTGAATATTGGGGCTCTGGAACAGAGGATAACAACTTTTTAATTGATATTCAATAATAAAGTAAATTAAAAACACTCTTACTACCAGAAAGATTTAGGACTGATATTCAAATGTGGTTCAAATGTGGTCTTAAAATTATTCCTGGAGTGCAGGAATGTAAAGAATTGAAAAGACTTATTGCAGTTTTACAAACAGATGATTTTGTTTAAAAGGCAAATCCAAAATTCTGCCACCTGTAGGGTGCAGTGGTGTGCACCTGTAGTCCCAGCTACTTGGGAGGCTCAGGCAGGAGGATGACTTAAGCCCAGGAATTCAAGGCCAGCCCGGGCAACATAGAGATCTTGTCTCTAAAACAAAAATAGTAATAAAATTTTTAAAAAGACTAGACCTCAAAAATCTGCTACTCAAACCTACTTGTCAATTTTTTTTAAGTATTATTCTCCCTTTCAAAGGCACAGAGGTATGGAAAAGTCCAACCAAGAATTCCCTAGGCTCAAGGACCTCCTCTAGTGACAGATGACATAAACATAATGATCACATTTACCAAAACTCATAAGTTGGGTGTTTCATTTCATGCTTTTATTTTTAGGGGGTGGGGACAGGATATTGCTGTGTTGTTCAGGCTGGTCTCAAACTCCTGGGTTCAAGTGAGCCTCCTGCCTCAGCCTCCCAAAGTGCTGGCATTACAGGCACGAGCCACTATGCCCAGTTAAGGCATTTTTAATTTAATACATGTATGCTGAGTATGCTTGCTTTTAACTACTATGACTTTGCTAATGTAGCTTCTTCACCTTCAGGTCTCTTCATCAACTGAATTCAACAGATATTTCAAAGGGAATATCAAATTTACTCTCTCCACAAAGCCTTCACTTCAGCTAGAAATAATTCACCTAGTAGCTATCTTTTTCAGGGGCAAGATACTATGCAAGGCTTCGTAGAGAATTTTTTTAAAAGACGTAAAATGTAGGCATATACTAGACATGTGCTAAAGTCTGTAATACCAGCATCACAATGACTATATTGTGTGGTGAAGACAAGTTACTGTTAATGTTCAGAGAACAAAAAGATTAAGACAAAGATTGTAAGGTTACATGGATGAAAATGAGTAACTATAAAAGCATCATGGTATAGTGGGAAAAGCACCAATTAGAACAATAATTTAAGCCAACATGTAATAAGCATTTACGATGGTTTGTAGGCATCAGCTAAGGAGTGTATATGGTATCTCAATTATTCCTCAGAACAATCCTATGAGATAGATACTATAAATATGTCCACTTTACAGATGAGGAAACAGAGCCTTACAGAGGTTAAGTAACTTGCTCAAAGTGCTATATTATAATTAGTAAGTGGTAGAACATAATCAGGACTCTGACTCCAGAACTTGTTCTCCTAACTATTGTTCCACAGTATCTAGCACTAGTTCTACTGTGCCACATACAAACCTGGTAAACTGAGGTAAATCTTAATTTATCTGATCCTTGGATCCTTCTTATATAAAACAGGGACAAAATTGCTTGTTTTTTTTGTTGTTGTTTATTTTTTTATGTTTTTTTTTTTATTTCAGCATATTATGGGGGTACAGATGTTTAGGTTATGTATGTTGCCCTTGCCCCCCCTCCCCCGCTAAGTCTGAGTTTCAAATATGTCCATTCTTCGGGTGGTGCCCATTGCACTCTCCTCCCTCCTCCTCCTCCCCCCTCCCCCCTGCCCAACATCCAATAGATGTTATTCTTATATGTGCACTTATGTGTTGATCTGTTAATACCAATTTGATGGTGAATACATGTGGTGCTTGTCTTTCCATTCTTGGGATATCTCACTTAGTAGAATGCATTCCAGCTCTATCCAGGAGTATACAAGAGGTGCTATATCACCATTGTTTCTTAAAGCTGAATATTTCTCCATGGTATACATATACTACATTTTATTAATCCACTCATGTATTGATGGACACTTGGGTTGTTTCCACATCTTTGCAATTGTGAATTGTGCTGCTATAAACATTCGGGTGCAGGTGTCTTTCTTATACAGTATCATTTGCTCTTCTGGGTAGATGCCCAGTAATGGGACAGCTGGATCAAATGGTAGATCTACTTGTATCTCTTTAAGGTATCTCCATATTGCTTTCCATGGAGGTTGCACTAGTTTGCAGCCCCACCAGCAGTGTATGAGTGTTCCTGTCTCTCCGCATCCATGCCAACGTTTATTGTTTTGGGACTTTTTGATAAAGGCCAGTCTCACTGGGTATAAGTGGTATCTCATTGTGGTTTTGATTTGCATTTTCCTGATGATTAGAGATGTTGAGCATTTTTTCGTATGTTTTTTGGCCATTATTCTGTCTTCTTTTGAAAAGTTTCTGTTCATGTCCTTTTCCCACCTTTTGATAGAGTTGTGTGATTTTTTCTTGCTGATTTTCCTGAGTTCTAAGTAGACTGTAGTTATCAGCCCTTTATCGGATTTGTAGCATGCAAAAATTTTCTCCCACTCTGTAGGTTGTCTGTTTGCTCTTGTGACAGTTTCTTTGTCAGCCAATTTTTTAAACTGAGGTTTTATGAGTGGGTGTGTGTCTATGTGTATGTTTTCTTTATTGACTTATCAGAGTTAAAAATTATAATCTTTTAAAAAAATGTAACATTTAAACCCAAATGTATTTTATTTCAAATTCCATACTATTAACACTTTTATATTGCTTCACTTTACTCATTGATTTCCACCTTGTTCCTAAGGAAAAACCTCTTCAGTGGTATATGGTTTGGAAAGGACATAGAAAACATATATTCTGCATACTAATCCTTTATCGGTCATGTATTCTAGAAGTATTTTTCCTATCTTGAGGTTTGTCTTTTCACTTCCTTTATGGTAATTTTATAACCAGAAGATTATGATGCTAATGTAACCTAATTTATCGATGTTTTTCTTTATATTTGTATATATTTTATAGCTTTATTTAATAAATGTTTATATCCTTGGATCATTTCTTTTTCTATATTATCTTCTTGAAATTTTATATTGATTTGGGAGTTTGGTGTGGGGTAAAGGTCTAATTTTATTTTTTCCATGACTTGTACCCAATTGCCGCAGCACTGTTTCTTGCAAAGTTCTCCCTGAGCCCCAGTTATGATCCGCAGTGCCACCGCTGCCATACGTCAGACGTGTGTGTGCATCTACATATGACAGATATACACACACACGTTGCACATGAGTATATGTTTTCAATGGATTTCATTTTTTCACTTGGGCTATTTGTCTATTTCTTGCCAATATCATGCTCTGTTGGTAATTATAGCTCTGTAATAAGTTCTGATATCTATTAAGATAAGTTCTAGACCTTGTTGTTCTTCTTCAGGATTTTTTTTTAGCTAGTTCTGCTATTTTGAACTTTTGTATCATTTTACAATTAGCTTGAGAAGAGACTAAAAGTAAGAAAAACTAATTAGATTTTGTTCGTAATTATTATAAAACCATAGAACGATTTTGGTAGAATCGACATCTTTATAATCTTAAGGCTTCCATTTTTTGAACATGTTATAACTTCATTTGTTTAGGTCTTCTGGAATGTATGTTAATAGTATTTTATTATTTTCCCCTATGGAGGTTTTCTGAATCATTTGTAAAATTTGTTTCTAGAGACTTGCTATTTTGGGAAGCTAAATGCTATAGATTATAGCACAATTTGTAATTTTTAATTGTTCTATAATATATATGGACAATTGATTTTTATTTATTCACTTGGCATACTGCTACTTTGCTTGATATCTAGTTACTTCTTACTTAATTCTAATAATTGTTTAGTTTTTTATTTTCTGTGTACACAATCATATCAACTGTAAATACAGTTTTTCTTTCCTTCTATTCCTTCCTCTTTTTTCTTCTCTCCTCCCCACATTTCTCGTCTCTTTGTCTTTCTCTTTTTTCCTTTAATTTTTTTCTTCTCTCCCTTGTAGTTTTGTTTTCTTTTGTTGTCTCAGTCTGCGGCCACAACTGGCAATAGAAGGCTGAGCAGAGGTGGGGACAGCGGGCTTCTTTGCCTCTCCCCTGCTCTCAAAGGGAAAGCTTTCACTGTTTCACCCTGAGAATATTATCTTTTTTCTTTAGTTTTCTGGTAGATTATCAGGTAAGGAATGTTCCCCTCTATTCCTCATTTGCCAAGAATGTGTATTTTTAATCATGAAAGGATGTTAAATTTATTTGGACTCTTGATCTGCATTTTTTAGGAGACTGGCTTTTCCCTCTAATGGATCCATGTGATGAATAGCATTCATGGATTCTTCTCCTAAACTAAACATTTGAGGCTACAAAATTCCCTCTCAGTGGTGACTATACCATCCGTGACACTGATATTGTGGCACTTCCAGATTTCACTTTCATGTGGGAGCTCCATTCACCCATCCAAACAGAAGTTTATGGATGCTAGGGTTTGACAAATGTTCCTAGGCTGAAACACACTGAAAGTTTTCTTCTTTACGTTATTGTTGTCACTTTTTGGCCTCGGAGTGTTCATTACTTTCTTACCAGATCATGTTGCATTTAGAAAGGTATTTTTAAATATTTTATCTACCATTCTTAGTTGTTTCCAACAGCCTGGTTTTTCAAAGTGTCTGTTACACTTACTGGTTAGAAACAGAAGTCTAATATATTATTTATTTTTAAAACAATCTGAAGTAAATATGGCAAACTGTCAAATTGTGTTACATTTGAGTGAAGAATACATAAGTGTTTGTTGTATTTTTCTGTAATTTTTGCATATTTTTTAATAATAAAAAATCAATTATTTTGTTTTTTGAAGATTTATTCTGCTTATCAGGGAAAGCACTCAGCACATTTAAAAATCTTTGACTTTCCCTTCTCTTTCAATTACTCCATTTCCCTTCATTGTCAAAGTCATTTTCCCTGCGGCACTTCGGAGAGGGATGGTTCACCCTTTTCATCTCCTGTTTGGTGGTGGGAAATCCCAGAGCGATCAGCAGAAGCCTAAGGGCATGTCTGCTGCTTTTGTCTACAAAGAGCGGTGACTATGAAATCTTCATATTCCCTTTATAACGTTTTTAAATTTCTTTGTGAAAGTCACCTGCTCTCACATTCCTGCTTTCTGGGACTAGGGGAGCTTTCCTCTAAAACTTTAAGTCAGAAGTGAATCTAACTGTAACCCAAAGCAGCAGATGCTAAGTTGTATGCAGGGGATTAGAAAGCTAACGTCACTGTATGTCTGCTCTGCCCCACGCTAGCTCTCAGTTGTGAATGCAGCTTTTCAGTTTTTACTTCCTTGTTTCTGCTTCCAAATACAGGTTGAAGGCGTTACATTGTCCGGGACAGAACTACAATTTGGGTCAGCAGGATATGCCCAGAAAAGATGCCATCTGTTAAATGACTCACTATTAGAGAAGGGACCCACATGATGGGATTTTAGGGGCTGAACTTTGTAAAACTGAGCACTCATAAAAAGAACCCTGCCAGTTTCATAGGGATGTTTCAGGGTTAGAATTGCAACCACACCAGAACCAGCATGAAATCTGATTAAATATAAAGCGCACTTTCATTGTTATTATTTTTCAAATATATCCATCTCCATAGCTTTATCTATCTATTGGTATATTGGAAGAATGATGGATAGATTTTCTGTTTTTAACTACATACACAGAACTAAAAGTGCTTTTCCTCTTGAATAATTCTAGAACCATTGATGTGTGATTCTTTCCTTTGGAATACATTGTGTGTGCTACGTGTAGGATTCTACATATATTCATTTTGGTTCTGCTTTTTTGGAATAATCTTTATAACTTAAAGAATCAAATGTATAAAAATTCACTGCTGATATATTTTTCAGTCTCCAGTATAATTTGAGTATACTCATGCATTTTAAGAGATTAGGAGATGAAAAGGTTAATTTTGTTTTTCAACTCTACATTTATTTTTTTGAAAACAAAGGTAAGCAACAGTAACAACAGGACTAAAGAATAATGAAATTAGACAGAATGTGGCATCACATGTTTGGCACAGGAAAAACTTTCTAATTTATATTAGTCCAATAAAAGGTTTCGATTTGGCTTTTTAATGTACTAGGGAATATAATAGCTATTTCTGATTTTAAATGCATTTTCATCTTTTGGTCTTTTATTGTTGTTCCATAAAATTCATTCACTCTCTTCCCATTATGGTTTTTCCAAATCAAATCCCAGATAAAGTATAGCTCCATGTTTATGAGAAATAATAAAAAAGCATAGCTCAGCATGATGATACATGTGTGACTTATGTTTAGCTGCATTGTTTTATGATAGAGCTTTAGAAGGCAGAAAAGGATAAGTGCTATAAAAAAGAAAAATGCATTAGTATTTTTGGTAGACCATACACAAACATTAGAGGCATCAAAAATAAGTGAGATAGCCATATGAATATAATTTTAAGAGATAACAGAAATGTTTCTACAAATTAAGAGAAGTATTTTAATATGACAAGGTGACAGTTTTATTTATTGCTTATTTTCATCTCTCCATGTGTATTTTTCTTGAGCTACTCAAGAGGAATCTAAATATAGAAGGTGGGAAATAAATATTGGCATTTATATAATCCTGGCCTGTATTTTATTGAAAAAATTGTGGTGCATGCTTTGATGTTAGAGTTCTGTTGAGTAATACAGAATTGATTCATGAATGTACCTTTTCAGGGATCTTGAAAGGATTGGACTTACAATTCTACAACTTCTGCCTGCTTCTTTTCTTCGTCTATCTCTTTCTTTTATTCAACAATACCATACTTTTTTTCTATTTTTTTTGCTTTAAAATATGCATATACATACATACTCTCACACATTTAATTAGTAAGTGAAGATGGTTTAAGGAAATAACCTTTTTTTTTTTTTTTTTTTTTAAAGAGATGGGATCTTACCCTGTCACCCAGGCGGAGTGCAGTGGTGCAATCTTAGCTCACCGCAGTCTCGAACACCTGGGCTCAAGTAATCCCCTAGTCTCAGACTCCCAGTCTCTGGGATTATAGGTGTGAACCACCAGGCCTGGCTAAGGAAATATCTTAATGGCCAGAGTATCAAATCAAATTTGTTTTCCAGCAGCTAATCCCTTGAACATACTAAAATCCCTTCACGACTAAGAAATCAAAAAAGCCCTGGCAATGTTAATAACTTAAGAGTCATCACAAGACTCTGAAATTTGAGCAACTCAAAAAATGAAATCATCTTATCATTGAAGATTTGTACCCTGTGACCAGTATCTCCCCAGCTCCCCAAACCGCTGGTAACCACCATTCTACTCTGTTACTATGAGTTCAAATTTCTTTTAGATTCCACATATAAGTGAGATCATACAGTATTTGTCTTTCCGTGTCTGGCTTATTTTACTTAGCAAGATTTCCTTCTTTTTCAAGGCTGAATAATATTCCACTGTGTATATATTTTCTTTATCCATTCATCTGTTGATAGACACTTCAGCTATGAATAAGTACAGTGACCTAATGTATAGCATGGTGACTATAGTTAATAATAATGTACTGTGCACTGAAATTTGCTGAGAGTTCTCAAGTGTTCTCACCATGTTCAAAAAATGGTAACTATGTGAGGTGATGCATATGTTAATGAGCTTGTGGTAATCATTTCATAATATATACATATACCAAAACATCGCATCGTATACCCTAAATATATACAATTGCTTTTGTCAATCATACCTCAGTAAAGCTGTATAAAAATGAAATTAGCATTCTTGTTAAAAACTTTTGCCTTTCATTTAGGAATTTATAGATGATAGGTTTTTTTCTTCACTCATTTTTTTCTTAGTATTTAAATATACTATTCTCTGCATTAATTGTAGACTTTTTAAATTCCCTTAGTAGCAAACGTAAATACTCAAAAATATATTGAAATAAGAAAAGAAAAGGAAGAGGAAATAAAAATAACCTTTACCACCACAAGCAAATTGGTTTAAACAAGCAGAATTGTCATCTCAGCCACCCATATTTATTTAGTATGAACTCTTGTTTGCTATTAAAATTCTTGATTCTTAACTGTTAATATATATAGACTTCAGACCCATCAATTGTTTCTTGTGTTTCTCTTCTCTTATATATCTTTTGTCAATAATAAATGCTATTCTTCTGCTAGAGCTATTAAACTTTCTTATTGCAGATATGAGAGTTAGAAGTCAAGGCTACTGATCATATTTAACACTAGAAAAATGTACATTGTTTTTATTTTACTATTATACAATATATCCATGTAAAAAATGTACATTCTTTATATTACTTCACATCAAATATCTTTTAAACTGTTTAGGGCTAGAGTAAATGGTTACATAAGAGAACATCCGTCATAATATGATAATCTAACATGATCAGTGGACAGGAAAGGAGAAGGTAAGCTAGTTAACTATTAGTGAGATCCATAAACCATTTCCTGTCTTTTCACAAGAATTCTCAAAAGATATTATTATTTCTATATTTGTGATCAATTATTTCAAGACCAGTTTTAATCTAAGGTGATTAAAAACCTATTATCATCCAATAACTTGGCAAAAGAAAACTTCAGATTTGTGTTTTTAATACTACCTGCCTTTTTAATGATGGGTTACGTAACAAGTTCTCTGCAAATTATGTTAATTACTAGGCACGTTTCTGGTTTTGGGAAATTCAAATCTATCTGCTTTTGTATTAAATAGTTATTTCTCAAGCTTTGCACAATCTCTATGCACTTTGATGGAATGCTTTTTGTTTGCACTTCAAGTTTGGTTAATATTTTACTATTATTATTATTATTATTATTATCATCATGTGATAGTATGTCTCATGTGATACACTGGTGCCTCCATTTCTTCCTTTCTTCCTTCCTTCTTTCCTTCCCTCCTTTCTTTTTGAGAAATGTTGACACAAATTCACTTAATTAAAATAACATTCTGAGCTTGACTTCATTTACCAGACATAACAAAATAATGTGCTGTTATATAAGCTGATTTACCTTTGAGATTGCTCCAATTAAGGATAGACTCTGTCCCTGGGTTTTTGTATTATTAATCACTGAGGGGAAGATTTTCTTTTCTTTGGATTTCACAGCATGTACCACTGCTCTACTCTCAGCTGGTATTCTGTATAATCTGCTTGTTCGAGAGAGTGCAAATTCCATAGGCAAAGTGAGAATGGACAGAGACCCAGGAAGCCATAAAAAGATGTATTTATAATAAATCAAGATAAGAATATGAACACCCTGTTTGTTCTACCTAAAAACTTTATAGAACCATTTCTGAAGGATAGCATTGAAATAATAAAAAAATAAATTAATTAAATAAAAACTCTATGTAAGATTGTTAGCAGCAGTTTCTCTTGCATTTTTTTCAATTTTCTTGACATATGCGATGACACTTGGAAGCATTTCACTGTATGAATTTAAATATTTCTTTCACACAATCCAGCAAAGTATGAGAATAAACATAATAGGGCTTGGAGTTGGGGAAAGTCAGTATGACACGTGATATTGTGGTTTTAGGGTATAGTGGCTATTTGTTCACGAATCTTATTCTGCCTGTGTCTCATTTACCACCCTCGAATCCGCACCTCTGCATTTCCCGCACCAAATCCCTTCTTAAATCTTGCGTGTTGTTTAAGCCTGTAGACTTCTTTCTCCCAGTGCTGTCCTGGCGTCATTCTCTTTTCATGGCAAAACCTCACTACATACTGAGTGAAGGACAGCGCTACTTTTAACAGACAGGGTCTTGGCTGTGCCACTAATTAACTGGTGCCCTTGAGAAAGTCACTTAACCTTGCTGAAAATATAGTTTCCTCAGTTGTAGTGTATTTACAGTTTCCTGTATGACCTATGACCTAGCTCTCTGAAGTTTCATGATTCGTTTGAGCTTTTGTTCTTTTTTAGTCCAAACCTCATTATCCTCAAACTCTATTCTTCTTTGCAAATCCAGTTGTTCAATCATGTAGGTAAAGCAGAAGCAGGATTAAGAAAGTCATGAGGGAAACAACTTAGCTAAGAACTATTATAAGAAAAGCCATGGCAAAGAAGTTTTAAAATCCTTCCCTCAATTTTTTGTCTTTCTATTGTATCTCCCAACAGTCATGTCTTTCGTATACATTCATTCAGCAAACATTATGCAACACCTTCCAAAGACCACCACTGGTCAGGCTCTCAGGACCCAGACATGAATTAGATGAAGAATCAGGAATATCAGTCTCAGGGACACAGGCAAGAAAGCTGACGTTTTCTCTAATTGAGCAATGCACAGGCTGTTGTAGGCACACACAGGAGATACGGAAAGATTAGGATACTGATAGCCTGTAGAAACCATTCTTCAATCTTCCCTGTTCTTCCTCTTGTATTTTCTTAGCCTATCCATGTCTCTCTCAATCCCTCATCATAGCTTAGTGCTCACGAGTGGACTCTGGAGTTAGACTTCCTGCAGTGGTATCTCAGCTCCTTTATCTAGTTACTTTGTGGCCCGGGGAAGTTGTTTAACCTTTTTGTCAGTTTTCTTATCTGTAAAATGGAAATAATGATGACTGCCTAGGTTGCAGGATTATGAGGGCTAAATGAAAGAATGTATATCTTAATATAGTGTTGACTATAGTTCTTGGCACATAATAAACACTCAATAAATTAAATATTCATATAATTACCTCTACTTTTGCCCTCCTAAGTGTTTTAAGAGGACATTGACTAAATTTGTAAACTTTGAGATGTTTCTATTCAAAATACTCTTCTCCTCACAAAATACTTTTTGGCTCTAAACTCAATGATAGCAGGTGTCATTCTTTGTGTGTTGTGTGTATGTGTGTGTGTTTTAATTATATTTTCAAATTCTAGTACAATTTTAGTACAAATAAATATTAAAAGAAAGAAGGGAGGCAGGAGTTATTTGCATTGCTTAACACAATTACATGTCAGTAAACAGGTAGATATTTCTCAAATTTATTAAAACAAGATAAAGATGATATAGATAGAGCAATAATACTACTCCTTAACTAAAACCAGATACCTTTACTTCCCATCAGCAGCCATCTTTTCAGAGC
>CAUYSK010068270.1:0-16170 GCA_963575035.1 Avahi laniger | reverse complement strand
GTCCTTATAAGCAGAGGAGATGAGGACACAGACAGGCACAGAGGGACGACCCCGTGAGGACACAGGGAGAAGACGGCGTCTACACGCCCAGGAGAGAGGACTCAGGAGGAACCAGCCCTGAGACACCTGGATCTGGGACTTCCAGCCTCCAAGATGGTGACAAAATAAATTTTTCTTATTGGAACCACCTGGTGCGGGGTCCTTTGCTCTGGCAGCCCGAGACAATGAATACATTGTGTAATTCCTAGCATATAAAATTTGAAGGATAAGCAAATCCGTGGAGACAGAAAGTACCTCAGTGGTGACCAGCAGATTGGAGACAGGAGGAGAAACAGAAAGAGAGCACTTAATGGGCACAGAACGTGCTTTTGTGGGGATAAAAAGTCCAGGAATTAGACAGACATGATGGTTTTGAAACATTATGACTGTACTTAATGCTACTGAGTTGTTCCCTTTCAAATGGTTAAAAGGTGAATTTTACGTTACATGAATTTCGCCACGACAATAAAATCAGCAATGGTGTCCAGAGACGCAGGACTGCAATGCTAGCTGGCCTCCTCATTTTGCAATTTTCCTCAGTGACCTGTGCTAGTCCCTGTAATAACTAACGTGAAACAAAGGGCTCCTCTCCTTAAAACACCCTCTACCATGACAAAGAGGGTGGCTCTGTGGCGTCAGGGACCCCCACACAGGCAGGGCGGGCCCAGGGCGGCCTTTACCTCACTGTGTTGTTTCCATAGCAGCACAAATCGCCCACCCCAAGGTCGTCCGCCATCAGCAGCACGATGTTGGGTCTGGAGTTTCTCGTCATGAATGTCCCATGGACGCCCCCAAACAAGCACCACAGGGTCACCCACAGCCAGCAGATCCTAAAAGTATTTTTGGAAAAAACAAAACAAATTAACAGACACTATCAGTTAACATTTGCATTTTAGGCAACTTACAATAGAAAATAATGAAATTATAATAGTATAATCTCTGCGGAAAGCAATATGGAGATACCTCAAAGACCTACAGGTAGAACTACCATTGGATCCAGCAATCCCACTACTGGGCATCTGCCCAAAAGAAAAAAAAGACATTTTATAAAAAAGACATCTGCACTCAAATGTTTATAGCAGCACAATTCACAATCGCAAAGATGTAGAAACAAATGCCATCGATACACGAATGGATTCATACAATGTGGTATATGTGCACCATGGACTACTATTCAGCTATAAGAAACAATGGTGATCTAGCACCTCTCATATTATCCTGGATGGAGCTGGAGCCCGTTCTACCGAGTGAAGTATCACATATGGTAGTAAAATTAAATGAAAATCAAGGAGATGGAGGGGGAGAGAGGATCAGTAAATTCACACCTAGTGGGTACAATGCACATTACCTGGGCATGGGCACACTTATAACTTTGACTCAAATGGTACAAAAGCAATTTATGCAACAAAAACATTTATACCCCCATAATATTCTGAAATTTTAAAAACATACAATGTAATGCTATTTATTATCAATTCCCACTTTAAAACATATCTGAATTGTCTTATTCAGAAACCAGAATTATTTATTTACTTTATTTTTTTGAGACAGAGTCTCACTATTTTTGCCCAGCTAGAGTGAGTGCCGTGGCGTCAGCCTAGCTCACAGCAACCTCACACTCCTGGGCTCAAGCAATCCTCCTGCCTCAGCCTCCCGAGTAGCTGGGACTACAGGCATGCGCTACCATGCCCAGCTAATTTTTTCTATATATATTTTTAGTTGTCCAATTAATTCCTTTCTAATTTTAGTAGATACGGGTCTCTCTCTTGCTCAGGCTGGTTTTGAACTCCTGAGCTCAAACAATCCGCCCGCCTCAGCCTCCCAGAGAGCTAGGATTATAGGCATGAGCCACTGCGCCCAGCCCAGAATCATTTTTTAAATTAATATTCTCTATGAATACAGTATCATATTTTACCAATAAATTTTGGAATCATGCCAACATTTAATTCTTATAACATCTTTTCAGACTTGTTTTAGTGACATCAAACCCTTAAAAATGATAACAGTGGTTCCAGTTGAGGGTAAGGCTGAAATGTTTGATTTTACGGCATAAAAATGTAAACAAAACTGAAAATCAGAGGGTCAGAGCTAGTCAGGCTTGATTTTTTTTTTCATGCTCAATTGTACTTTTCAATACATTTTATAACTTGTCATTTTGCTCTAAGTCACATGGAGTGGCAACTGATAACAGTATCTCCAGTAAACTTCTTGGATCTGAGCCCAGGGAATGCAAGTATCCCACGAGTGCATGGAAAGTTATTGCTTCTTTCCTTCATCAAGAAAATATGTGCACATAAGGAACAAATCAGGTGTAGGAAACTCAACTCCCCTCGCCAAAAAAAAAAAAAAGAAAAAAAAAAAGAAAAACTCCAAAAAACTAGAAATTTTTAACATCTATAAAAGAAAATGTAACATTTTTAAAATTCTACTAAATTTTAGATTGTAAAACAAATCCATATTTAACCACTGAATTCTGTATCATGTTGAAAAACCACATCGCTTGATCAAATTCCAGTCAATTAATTCCAAGTCTGTACCTCACATATGATATCATAGATCCGTTTATATCCATTCATCTTCCCTGCCATTTCTGTAGCCAAAAAAATCTCACTGCATCTCTCCCTTGGAAACCTCAAAACCTTCTTAGTTGGCCCAGCCATTTCCCCTTTTTTCCCTGCCCCCTGAAAAATGCA
Source organism: Avahi laniger (assembly GCA_963575035.1). NCBI lineage: Eukaryota > Metazoa > Chordata > Mammalia > Primates > Indriidae > Avahi > Avahi laniger. The sequence continues at coordinate 13,438 of CAUYSK010068270.1, read as the reverse complement.
GCCCCAAGCAGAGCTACCCAATAAAATGCACAAATACAGGGCTCCCTAAAGAAGTCCAGTGGCGTCTCCTTGCTGCGGTGATTAAAAACCTAAGCCGCGCCATGACCAGCACTCTACCTGAGGCAAAGTGGAGAGGCAGACATCCACCCAAAACCGTGATACAGAAAGAAAACTCATGAGAAAGTGGTACCCAAAGATGATGCTGTCCAAGTGCCTGCGTCCAAATTTGGACTTTCCATCCCAACAACGCAGAACCCCCAAGCTGCATAAAACAAGTTTAAACCCATGTATTATGTGAGAGCAAGGTGAAAGCCAGAGAGACGCTATCTCACAGGGACATTTGCGCAACACACCTTTATCTGGAAAAAAATCAGCTCGGCTGGCCTGAGGCTACACTTTTCAGAAAGGCCAGCTTGCAAGGTTGACCTCTGGCTAGAATCTGGAGACTTGGAATGTGGCAGGGTTTTTGCATTTTCTAACTGATGAGAGGGTGTTATTGCACCCAAAGTGTTTCTACAGACAGTGTGGTTTATGCTGAACACCTGCTTTCCTTCTGGGAGGCCAGAGATTTGGCAAATGCCAGACAGCAGGTGTCTGCGTGACCAGTCCCTAATAAACAGCTTTGGTGCTGAATCTCTGAGGAGCTTCCCTGGGAGACAACATTCCTCATGTGTCGTCAGAACCATTGCGGCGGGGCGGGGGGCTAAATGCATCCTACGTTATTCCACTGAGAGGACTCGTGGAAGCTTGTGTTTGGGCTCCTAACTTACAGCTTGGTGCCTTTTCCTTTGAAAGATTTTTTTTTCTTTCATCATTTAGCTGCAAGAAATCATGGCTTTGAGTTCAAGTCTAGCACAGTCCTGTGAGTCTTCCTCGTGAGTCGATAAACCTGGGGGTGGTCTTGGGAGGACCCTGACTCAAAATCCCACAAAAATTAGCACATTTATAACATGAGCTTGCAAACAAAGAAAAACAAAATTAAGAGGGCAAAATATTTCCAGGAGTAGATAGAACATAGATATGGTAGGGTATGGATAGATAATAAATGATCAAAGAGAGATACATAGATGACGGGTAGATGAGAATGCATAGATGGATTAGATAGAGAGATGTGTTAGATAAACATGCATTCTTCTCTATTGGTATAGGTATACGATAGGTATCAGGTGGGCAGATGAAATCATCAGGTGATTATTAATAATTTCCTGGGATCTTTGTTCATGTACCCATGCTAAGGAGGTTCTAACCAAAGGATCAAGAAATTAAACTTGGGCAGCAAGAACAAGGCATTTCCAAAGGAGAACAGGACAGTTTTTTTTCTTTTAATTAAATTAACAAAATATAAAATTTGGACATGGAAAACATACTCATTGAAATTAGATGATAACCCCATTATATCAGATAAACAGTTGGCTACATTAGAGAGTAACCTGGGGCCAGGTGCAGTGGCTCACACCTGTAATATCAGCACTTTGGGAGGCCGAGGCAGGAGGATTGCTTGAGGCCAGGAGTTCGAGACCAGCCTGGGCAACATAGTGAGACCCTGACTCTATGAATTTTTTTAATTACCCATTTCACTGATATTTATTTTGGGTTTCTTTTTAATTTCAGAATTTTACAGAGGTGCACACATTTGGGTTACATAATTTGCTTTTGTACTGCTGTTTCCAATTGACTAAGCGATGATTATATGGGAGGATGAGAGAGAGAGAGGGAGGAATGTGGAGTTCAAATGTTCCCCGGTCTTTGTGTTCTTCGAGGGGAGGACAGGGAAGCCGATGGACCGACATATTTCGATAAGTTAATAACCATGTGAAGATGATGAAGGGAAATGTGAGATGTAGTTTCCAGGACACTTGAGGGCGGAGGTGAGGAAGGAAGTAGAGAAGCCAGAATATAGTCCATAAATGGTAGGAAGAAGGAAAAGAAAACCGAAAGAGATCTCGAAATAATTAAAGAGCGCAGTAAGGCAAAGGCACTCTGTGTAACCGATATATGAAACATTGTTACCCCTGTAATATTCTGAAATTTAAAAAAATGCTAAACAACATGTAAGATAGCAGAAATAAGACCAACTATGTTAACATTTACGACAAATGTAGGTGGCTTATCTGCTTATGAAAGTAAAAAGAATCTCTTATTACTTCTTTTTTAAAAATGCTTCATGTGCTTTTCCTAAAGGACATATATGAAACTGAAACACAAATAAAATTTGAAACTCAAAAAGGTGTAAAAACCTACACCAGGCAAATAGTAGTTAAAAAAAAAAAAGTTGTTGTAGCAATAATAACATCAGCTGCATGAAAGTTTCAAGCAAAAATCACTAACACAGAATGCCAGGGTTATTACAAAATAATGAAAACACTGATCCACAGAGATGGTATGAAAATCACAAGCCTGTCTGAGTTTACTTACGGTCTCAAAATAAAGAAAGCAAACAGGCAAAGGCAATATATGTAACCTAAACATGTGCACCCCCGTAATATGCTGACATGCAGAAAATTTAAAAATCTTGCATAAGATATAAGGAATGGTTGATAACCCACATTCCCAGAGCACGTATTCAGCACATATTTCTCAGGTACATCATGCAAAACCAGAGTCACCCAGCACAGGGAAAATGTTGATGCAGAAGGAACCCTTCTCTCTACAATTAGACAAGAATGCATGTCCACGAATGTGTCTACTCACCAGTCATACAAGGGCCGTTTCATGTCTTGTCGTGTTACCTGGGGAAAAGAAGACTAAACTCAGAACAGCTACAAAGCAAGTTTTTTTCTCATAGCCAGACAGTTAATGGTCCAAAGTGTTAACTAGACAGTTTCATAGTGACACAGTAAATTCTTTATACCTAATTGCAAAAAAAAATCCAAATTCGCTCAGAAAATGTAAGACAAAATTGTATGCATGGTCTACCCAGCTTAGGGTAGTTCTAATGACAGTGTTCTGTCCTTGTGTGGACCCGGGGACAGAAACCCTTCATTGTGGAGTCAGTAAAATATATAAGTAATCGATGAATGGGCACATGTTCAATAACTTTTTGTATGAGACCTACTTTTGTGCGGCATGCTGCTAGAAAATATCTTGTTTTTAAAAAAATTCATCCTGGCTCGGTGTGGTGGCTCATGTCTGTAATCCCAGCACTCTGGGAAGCCGAGACGGGAGGACTGCCTGAGCTCAGGAGTTCGAGATCAGTCTGAGCAAGAGCGAAATCACGTCTCTACTAAAAATAGAAAAATTAGCCCCGTGTCATGGCACCTGTAGTCCCAGCCACTTGGGAGGCTGAGGCAGGAGGATGGCTTGAGGCCAGGAGTTGGAGGCTGCACTGAGCTATGATGACACCACTGCACTTCAGCCTGGGTGACAGATGAGACTCTGTCTCAAAAATAAAAATAAAAATAAAAAACTTATCCTGTGCTTTTCCTAAAGGACACATATAAATCGTAAAGAGCACAAGAGATCAAGTTAAAATGCATACCAATAAACAGCATGCACCTAGCACAGGAGGACAGGTTTAGCAGCTATAATTATGATATTTTAATAATGGTCTCCAAAGAGTGGTACAATCTGAGCCTCCCCTGCGTAGGAACCTCAAATTACCCCAAGTCAATGAGGTTTCACAGCCCGAGGAGCTACCCGAGAAGACAAAGGGATGTGTCATAAAGTTTAATGACCCCGTAGTGCAGTTTACAGAGCTTTATAGTCCCTCAGGCGTCTCCACACACTTGTTCCCATTGGATCCTCAAAATAGTCCACTCTGCTTGTCTCAGTCCACGATGACGCCTCCGTTTCCCGGTAGGAGGAATTAGAGATTTTAGAGTTGAAAAGACTTTCACAAAGCTGGTAAACTGAAAAGCTGGATTTCGAAATGAGGCTTGTGCCTCTTGGTTTTGTGTGAGTGTGTGTGTGTGTGTGTGTGTGTGTGTGTGTACGTAAGCCAATTCCGGAAGCCATTGTTCCATCTTCATCCATCCAATAGGACTGTTGGACGTGCTATCTCTAGAGGCTGATACTCTGGGGTATCTGTGGTGTCTGGTGATGCCTCCCACGTCCTAACCTTTGAGTGCTGGTCCACTTCCTCTGCCCCACAACTCCCAACAAACACTTTTGCATTAGATTTGACCACAATGTGACATTCTAAAAAAAAAAAAAAATCACACTCTATTTCATCTCTCTAACTCCACTGTTTAAGACATTCCATGGGCCGGGCGCAGTGGCTCACGCCTGTAATCCTAGCACTCTGGGAGGCTGAGGCAGGAGGATTGTTTGAGCTCAGGAGTTCAAGACCAGCCTGAGCAAGAGCGAGACCCTGTCTCTACCAAAATTAGAAAGAAATTAATTGAACAACTAAAAAAGTATAGAAAAAATTAGCCGGGCATGGTGGTACATGCCTGTAGTCCCAGCTACTCGGGAGGCTGAGGCAGGAGGATCGCTTGAGCCCAGGAGTCTGAGGTTGCTATGAGCTAGGCTGATGCCACGGCACTCACTCTAGCCCGGGCAACACAGTGAGACTCTGTCTCAAAAAAAAAAAAAAAAAAAGACATTCCATGGCATTTCAGTAAATACACATCAAGAAAACCCAGAGTTTCCCAAGATCCAGGTGACAGAGAGGCAGAGACACCAATGGCTTGTGAACGTTGCTTTTTTGATTCAACATATGTAGCCATTTTCCCCTTCCTTTAATAATTATCTCTGCAATAAATATCTCTCCCATAAAAGATTGATAGGAATCGCTATCGATGGCCTTCACCACCAGTGCCATGTTCTTCCTCACTGGCAAGGAACAAAAGCTTTATTTTTTTTTTAAATATAAGAAACAAATTTTAATTTTAAGAGACAAAGGAAGTCCCCATGCCTCAGAATACTGTCCCTATCTGTTCCAAGTTTCAATGTTTTCATCTTTAGAGATTAACCCCCAAGGATGCAGAAATAGCAAAAGTCATCCACCACGGAAGTCACAATCAAGTAGAAGACATTGGAGCCTTTCCAACGTAGCAAGATCAAGTTGGAGGGTATCTGGGAAGAACAGATGTGCGACAAGCACATTTAGATGAATAGACAGAGGGCGCCCAGCAAAGTCTACACGTCATCAACATGGGTGAGACTCTTCAGTGCAGGAAAACCGCCAGAAAAAATGGTATTGAAAAAGATAAGAGAAGAAAGCTGGAAGATCTGAAAACCCAATTCTGGGGTTCAATTTCAAAATGGCAGCCTTGATCCTGGGCTGTGCCAAAATCATAGAATTAATGGAAAAGGTAGCAGGTGGGTCACAAGGGCACAGTCGTGCTTTAAGGGAGACAAAGAGATCTCTGGCGGCAAAGACAGGGTTGCAATCTATCAAAGATGGGATGCAGATGGCAACTCGCAACAGTGAGCTTTGCCAAGCCCGGAAGCATCCAAGGATGCTACTTTAATAACTGGTGTCCTTATAAGCAGAGGAGATGAGGACACAGACACACACAGAGGGACGACCACGTGAGGACACAGGGAGAAGACGGGGTCTACATGTCCAGGAGAGAGGACTCAAGGGGAACCAGCCCTGCCCTTCCGTCTGAGATTTCCAGCCTCTGGAATTATGAGAAAATACATTTCTGGTTTTTATGCCGCCTAGTTTGCGATTCTTAGTTACGGCAGCTTGAGCCTGTAGTCCCAGCACTTTGGGAGGCCAAGGCTGGAGGATCGCTTGAGGCCAGGAGTTCAAGACCAGCCTGGGCAACATAGCAAGAATCTGCTTCTACAAAAAATAGAAAAATTAGCCAAGCACCGTGGTGTGCACCTGTAGTCCCAGCTACTCGGGAGGCTGAGGCAGGAGGATCACTTGAGCCAGGAGTTTGAGGCTGCAGTGATCTAGGATCACACTTACTGCACTTCAGCCTGGGTGACAGAGCGAGACCGTATCCCCCAAAAATATTTTTTAAAATAAATTTATCTGAAAATGTATACAATATAATGTATTTTACTTAATGCACACACACATTGAGATTCATGTGTATCCACAAACAATATATACCTATGATATATCAATTTAGAAATGTATTAATAAAAGTTTAACATAAATGAACAAGAATACCAAGGAAGATGCAGTCGTTAATCTCCTAGGTCAGTTTAATGGCAAATCTCTATAATTCTATAAGGCATTTCCCACCCACAGGCGAAACCAAAACAATAATTACTTTTATAGAACCTTTCATCTAGGGCAATAGCCGGGCTACCTGGATGTTACCTCCTTAACCTATAACATGTATCAAAGAGGAAGGTTGATGATAACACTAGCTTCATGTCTACCTGGATATAGGAACGGGGTGTTGCTTAAGGTCAGCTAATAATTTCGAAGGCAGCCTCTCCATTAATTAAAACATGCTATTACCATTCATAAACTAGAATATTCTAGCCCCCGAAACCACTCTCAAACGTGCTTGTGATCTTCAGATGAAAATTAAGCTCTTGCCTTGGTTTTCCCTACACACCTGAAAAACGTGTCACCCTGCACAAAACCCACAGCGAATCTCCACCAAGCCCGTGGCCCTGAAGTCATCTCGGTGGTGACAGAGTTGAGACAGGGAAGTCTGAGACGTCATGACCACCCAGGTAAAATTTAGCCGGGTTCAGCAGTTCACATCTTAACGTGGAGAAGAGCCACTCACCACGCTCCACATTCTAACCCCTTCTTCTTTTCTCGGCTGAGTGCTCAGGACAGAAACCTGGAGAGGGTGTCGCTAGATGCAGCTAAAGCAAAGGAGATTCCTAAGAATCTATAAAGAAGCAAAACTCCACGTGCGTATGGGATATGAAAGTACGAGGCGCCTTAAGTCTTGGGCAAAATGTACCAGACCGGATTTTTCCAGCTTGGCGCTGCGACATTTGGGGCTCTCTGTGGTGGGGCGTCCCGTGCACAGACAGCTGTGGAGCAGCGTCCCCGGGCTCCACCCACCAGATGCCAGTAGCAACCATTCCCCCCGCCACTGTGACAACAAAAATGTCCCCAGGCATTGCCAAGTGTCCCCAAGGGGGCAAAATCATCCCCTACCCACGGTGAGAGCCTCCGAACTGGAATAATGGGAAATTATCTCCTTGATTGATATTAAATGCCGTATATCAGCAACTCATGATTCTGACTTTCTCAAAGAGTTGTTGGTTTAGAATACAAGCTGGGTGATGGTATTATGTTTTTTTAAATTTAAATATTTTAGGAATTAAAAGTTAGCAGTTCCTCATCTGTTTTATTTTACTAATTCACCGCCGGAAGAAATTTAGTACATTGGATTACCTCTTTCTTTTTTTTTTGAGACAAAGTCTCACTTTGTTGCCCTGGCTAGAGTGCCGTGGCGTCAGCCTAGCTCACAGCAACCTCAGACTCCTGGGCTCAAGTGATCCTCCTGCCTCAGCCTCCTGAGTAGCTGGGACTACAGGCATGCGCCACCATGCCTGGATAATTTTTTCTATATATTTTTAGTTGTCCGATTAATTACTTTCTATTTTTGGTAGAGACGGGGTCTCGCTCTTGCTCAGGCTGGTCTTGAACTCCTGAGCTCAAACGATCCACCCACCTCGGCCTCCCAGAGAGCTAGGATTGCAGGTGTGAGCCACTGCACCTGGCCACCTCTTTCTTATAGGTTCCTTAACGATAAGTGAAAGGTCTCTAAAGAGATTTACATAAATTCCCAAACTTTCCCTCAAATTACCTGATATTCAGTAATTCTTGGAATGTTATTATAAATGTAATATAAAGGAGAATAAAAAAATTAAATATATCTATTAAAAAAATAGATGTACAAAAAATTTAAATACATCTATTATTTTTAAAAAACACTTTCCCCCTTTTAAATTTAACATTAGATGGGATACATCCCACTGAGCCACTATTTGGTTACTAAAAAAGACATTATCAATAAAAATAAAATAAAATATACCCAGTATGAACTCAATTTAACATAAGAAAGTCTGGTCTCTAAAGTGGCAAAATTGTTATGTTATACAGTGTAAGCCAACTTCGGATTTTTTTAAAAAGGAGAGAAGATACGATAATCATTTATTCATTGTAGTGGTACGAGTTGCATGACCCTATTCAGAAACTGTGACAGACACCCTCTCAAAAAGAAAGGAATAAAAAAAGACAAGCCTTTGGGTTTGCAAACTCACTTGCAAACACCTTTGTAATTCCACCAACCAAACCACCACCTCCGTGATCTTTGAGACGCCTGCTGGATTCTCTTCCTGAAATAAGCAGAGTCTCCAACAGGAATGCCACAGATTGCTACCGCGAGAGCCACTGCAGAAACTCCGATCTGCTACCAGTGTGCATTTCCAGGTGAATGGAAAACCAACCCTGGGACAGCCGGAATCCAATGGAAGGCACATCAACAAAAATAAAGAATAAACTGCTGGCAGAGGGCCAACATTCCTGCATCTTGAAAGTGCAGCAAAATACAACAGTCTCACCATCGGAAACTCAATTTAAAAAAAAAAAAAATTGAAAAAAAGCCAGGCAAAAGAGAATATATTGTAGGACCCCATTTATATAAAATTCTAGAAAATTAAAAAAAAAACCTGACCTGATAAAGCTAATACTCAGCTGTTCATTCTCCACCCCGTTGATTTAAGCACACCCTCCTGCAATGGCAGCAAACTTAATATATTTTACTTACTTGCAGCAAGTTGATTCCTGGCTCCTACATTTGCAGACACTGGTCCTATGATTCCAAGTTCCTGTCATCGTCCTGAGTTGCTGTAGTCATTATTATAATTAACTATTCATTAAGTACCGAGGTGGGACACTAATCTATCAATTATTTTCATATTTAAACATAACTTTGTACGACAGCTGTTACATTGTTATTTAGGGAGTGTATCCTTCATCTCAAACCTGCAAGTGGAATGCAGCATGCTTACAGAAGGAATTTAATAAAATTGCATATGCTTTCCACCAAGATAATTAAAAAAATTAACTGGGAGCTACAGGTGAGCTTCAAAGGTAGACAGAGGGGAAAGAATTACATATAACAAGGTGGATTTCAGCATTTTAAATAAGACAGCAGGTATCGTAATGCAGTTTGCACCTTCTGGTCTCAAATGCATCTTATAAGCAAAGCATCGCAAAGCCTCAATGCATTTCTCTGCAGATGGCTGATGTCGTGAGCTGCGTTTGTGGGTAGAAACATCGCGACGCGTTTCACGCAAGACTGCGTTAGACGTTCCTCAAGAAACGCTCTGCTCACGGGACCTTGTCCTCACTTATTTCCCCGTGCATTAAAATCGTATTATGTGAGTGATACCTGGGGTGGGGGGAAGGGGTGCTTTAGGTAAAAGTATGAAAAAATGCACACGTAAGAATTCCAGAGAAAAATACCTCCAATAAAAATTACATAAAAGGAGCCTTTTGCTGGGATCCTGTCATGTTCATATATACTCATACGTGCATTCGCCGTAAATGACACGCAAGTTACGCTGACACGACAAGACGTGGGTGCTGGAGGAGACCTAGAGAGCGGATGACAGATGGCGGTGCCTTGGAAGGCAGGGGGGTGGGAGGGGGTGGGTGAGGGGAAGCTAGTGAACAGGTGTGATGAGTGTTCGGGTGGCAGGTCCCCTAAAAGCCCTGACTTCCCCACGACACAACCTATGCATGTAACAGAACTGCACTTGTACCCCAAACGTTTGCATTAAAAAAACAAATTTTAGACCATACGTGAGAGTTTAGAGGAATTCAACCAGTTCTCTTATTTCTCACAATAAAAAATACTACTTAAAAGTGCACACAGGCTGGGTGTGGTGGCTCATGCCTGTAATCCCAGCGCTTTGGGAAGCCAAGGCAGAAGACTATCTTTTTTTTTTTTCTATTAAACCTTTTTATTTATGTTACTGCTTTTTAATTTTTTTTTATTTCAGCATATTGTGGGGGTACAAATGTTTAAGTTACATATATTGTCTTTGCCCCACCTGAGTCAGAGCTTCAAGCGTGTCCATGAGACCAGGAGTTTGACACCAGCCGGGGCAACATAGTGAGACCCCACCTCAACAAAAAAATAAATAAATAAGAAGTAAAAAAATAAAATAAACTGTATGTATGAGTATTCTGGTATAGCAAAGGAGCCAGTTCCAGCTTTAGGGGAAGCCAGAAATACTTTCCCTTCAAGACCAGAAAGTCAGGATGGGTTAAAACCTACTTAACAGGGTTTCACCGGACACATATGTTAATGTGAATTTTTCTGCGATTAAGAATGAAAGAAAGGCTGGGCTGTGTGTGTGAGAAAGAGAGAGAGAGAGAGAGAGACAGAGAGAGAGAGAGGAGACTAAAAGCAGGAAATGTGTGTTTTTCTATCACTGCAAACAGACCTTTTTCCTTGGGGAATGCTTTTTGTTCTGAAAGCAGCTACATGGTTAAGTTGCGATGTCTGAGCCATGGCTGAGGATTACAAAATCCAACGTGCACGGTGCTGTGCGGCATAAATGCAAATGCACACTTTAGGTAAGAACTTCCTAAGAGCAACAATTCCTTGCAAAGAATTAGGGAAAGAAATCACAGAGAAAAAGAAAATTTTTGTGTTGGCCATGATTAAATCTTGGGAGAGCAAGGCAGGAAACCCTGACCTAGAATGAACACTGAGGCCCACGGCTATTTCCGGAGCAGTGGGCTCCTTTCTTGACCAGAAAATCCAGTGAAAGCCCCCGATGGGGAGAAACTGAGTCAGATTACAGCTTACCCTGGAAGGAATTTTATGGAAGGTTATAGAGACACTTGCCTACATGTAATCTTGGAGCCCAGAGTGACTCAGAAACAAAACACACCGTGATTTGGTTTCAGCGCAGCAGAAAAATGTATTTCTCGTGATTTCTCAGATACAAAGCAAAACCATGATGTTGGGCAGGGGGGAGGGGGGAGGAGGAAGGATGGGTATATGCACACACAAAGAGTGCAATGCGCACCACCCGAAGGATGGACATATTTGAAACTCGGACTTAGGCAGGGAGGGGGGGCAAGGGCAACATACGTAACCTAAACATCTGTACCCCCATAATATGCTGAAATTAAAAAAATCAATCAATGCCAATTCATCATATTAGTAGGCTAAGGCAGAAAAATCACATGATCAGATGAATTGATGCAGACAAAATTTTGGCTAAATTCATCGCCAATTCATAACTTTTAAAAATTGTCCAAAAAATAGGAAAAGAGAGGAAATTTCTCACCTTAATAATTATCATCTGAAAAGCACCTACAGCTAACATTGTACTTAAAGTTGGAAGTCTGACTGCTTTTTCTCTAAGATCAGAACTGATGCAAGAATGTCTGTTCTCACCACTGTTATTCAACATGATGGTAGAAAATCTAGCCAATGCAATAAGACATGATAAGAAAATAAGAAGCCCACAGATCAGAAAGTAAGAAATAAAGAAATATAGCTGTCTCCATTTGCAGATGACAAAAATGTAAACACATAGTAAACATTCCTTCCCTACCAAGGATTCTACCAAAAAGTAAATACCCTAGAATGAACAAGTGATCTTAGCAAGGATAAATAATGTAATCATACAGAAATCTATATTTCCACATACTAGCAATGAACACATGGACACCAAAATTTCTAAAAAATAAAAAAAAGATCATTTATAATTGATCAAAAAAATGAAATACTTAGTCATAAATCTAACACAATATAGGCAGGACTTTTTGCTGAAAGCCACAAAATGCTAATAAAAGAAATCAAAACATATAAAGAAGAGAAGAGATATATTTTATGAATTGGACTCAACATAGTAAGAAGCTAACTCTTCCCAAGTTGATACACAGATTTAATGCAATTCTTATCAAAATCTTGATAAGATTTTTTATAGGTATAGACAAAATTATTCGAACATGTATATGGAAAGACTGAAAAACTAGAACAGCTAAAAATATTTTGAAAAAGAAGCATAGGGTGGGAGGGATCAATCTACTCAGTCAACACACATGAAGAGGCGTTTTGCCAAAGAGGATTTGCAGATGACAAGATGATGAAAATGAGAGGTAGGCAGAGTCAGAGAGAGATTTGAAGGTACTACCTTGCTGGCTTTGAAGGTGGAGAATGGGGCCATTATCCAAGAATGGACGCAACCTCTAAAAGCTGGAAAAGACAAAAAAAAAAAAAATTTTCTTTCCTGGAGTCTTCATTAAGAGCATAGCCCTACTGATGCCTCTATTTCAGCACAGAGAGATTTTTATTAGACTTCTAAACTACAGAACTATAAAATAATATAAATTTGTGTATTTTTAAACTGTTACATTAGGGGTAATTTTTACAGCAGCCATAGAAAACGAAAACACTTTACTCCTTACCTTGAAGACAAAAGTCTATATTCCAAAAAAATCTCCAAATTGTATACAGTTCCCTAGCCCTCTAACAGAAACGTTTATTATTTTGAAGGATTTCATGGGAGATAGATAAACAAGAAGCTTTGTATTAAAAACCAAGAGCAAAATAAACATCTTTCTCTATGTCTGTGCCCCATCTATAACTTCCCCTGCCCTGTCAGTCAACTCATTTCTCCATTTCTTCCCTATATCATTTCTAAAAGGAAAAAAAAAACCCTCTATCATTCCCTGAGAATTTTAACCCTGAGTCTCACCCCATTTGACAACACAAAACCTGCAATTTCAAGGGTTGGCCAAGTCTCCCTAAACCCCATGCCCAGATTGACTTGGCAAACAGCTGTCTTCCTGGAAAAAGAGGGGAAATCTGCAATCCTATTGCGTGGAAATATTTTCTCCATAATATTTCAATTTTATTGACAACTAGTAAAGAATTACACTGATGCATTCTCACTGTAAGGTCGCGCAGCGATCCCCAAGCTGTCTACAGCTCCACTCTGTGGTTTCTCTGTAGGAGCCATGAAACATCCACGCTAATGGATGGCTCAGAGACTGGAACAGTGGCTGGAGGGATTTGCAGTGATTCCAACTATTAAGGATCTAAAAGAACAAAGTGTCATCTCAGGAGGTATCAGGGCACTTGGGAATTTTCCCACTGGGTCATGGGTAGGTCTTGAAATATTTCTCCCTCACAATTCATTGGGACTTAGCCATGTTAAGAGAGAAGGCTCCTTGTGCAAGGAAAAGCCCAGTTAATTATGTGGGTCAGGATTCTTCAATTCCCACTATCGAACTTGATGGGGAGGAAGCACCTTCCTGTAGAATAATGAGTATTTTGAGGGGATTCAACTCTGAGATTCATGCTGTGAAAGCATATGGGTTTTTTTGTTGTTTAGTTTTTTTGTTTATTTCTTTGTTTTGACAGAGTCTTGCTCTGTACCCCAGGCTAGAGTGCAGTGGCATCATCGTAGCTCACTGCAACTTCCAACTCCTGGGCTCAAGTGAGCCTCCTGCCTCAGCCTCCCCAGTAGCTGAGACTACAGGTGCACGCCACGGCACCCAGCTAATTTTTCTATTTTTAGTAGAGACGGG
>CAUYSK010068269.1:0-18221 GCA_963575035.1 Avahi laniger | reverse complement strand
CTCCAGGCAGCTGCTTCTGTGTTTGCTGCGCCGCTCTGCGATTTACAGCCCTGAAGTCTTTTTCCCTCCCATTTTTCCCTGCAGTAATAAATCGCATTATGCAGACACTGCAGCTTTATAAAGGGATATAGCTTGAATTCTGTGGAGTGTAATTTTGTGCATGAATTATATATTAAAATATTGAAGACTTTTCAGAAAGAAGACTGGGTCATCATGCTAAGCAGTAATTCTGTTGGTAGTACAATGTTTTGTTAGGAATTTTTGATAACACTAGAAGGGACAACCTGTATCTTTTGATAAATTGATTCATCTTTAATTACAACATAACTGATATTTGAGCTGAACGGTCTTTACGTGAAGAACAGGTTAATTTTTAAATGCAATGTAAAAAGTGTGTGCTTTGGAAATTTTATGGTTAACTAGTTAAGTTGATGAGAAGATACCTTCAGTTGATCAAGTACAATAAAGTGATATGCAAAATTAGGAAGAACAAATAATGTTGCTGCGGGAAATGGAAACAAATATAGATAATATTTAACAAAGATGAAAGAGTTTGCAGTTTGTGAACTTCAAGCAAAATTAATTTGACATCACACACACTGTAACAGGCACAGGTACAACAAAGGTTCTGAGTGTTGACTTCCGCAAAAGTTGTTAATTGAAGCTAATATAACCCACTGAACTAAACACTCTGATGATAAGCCATGTGAAATTAGCTTCTGGATATTGTGACCATATGAAGACTGTAACTACTTTTGTTTACTAGAATAAAATGAGATTTTGGTGGGGGGATGTATTAAAGTGCTTTCAAGGAAAGAAGCCTGAATATAATTGTTTACTCTTGTGGCATAATCAGCACTTGGCCTGATATCCAGGTTTCATAGCTTGTATCCCAAAGTAAATTCAAGGCATAATTTAGGTATTCTATAGTTGTTTAAAATTTTGAGAATATAAATCTCCTTGAAAAATCAAGGCATTTTAACAAATTTTCAGAACTGTGTCAATGTTTTCAGGCCTTTAGGTGAATTTTATGACAAATTTGAGTCAATAGCACTTTAGTTACCTAAAAGAGTTTATTATAATCCCAAAGAGGGATCTTGGTAATTGAGGAGAGATTTTCATTCTACCTGAGGTGTAAACTCATATAAATCCAGTGCAGAAGGAGTAGTGAATTCTAAATAAGGAAGGGTCTATGATTTGCTTCCCTTTTTGTGGTAAAAATCTAATGTAGTGAGAAGAGAGGAGAAATTGCATGTGAAGGTTTTAGCCACCAAAGAGTGCTATCACCTACTGGTGCACAAAACTACCTCCCGAAGACTTGTCCCAGGTCCCTCAGATCAAAAAGCCAAGAGGACAGTGGAAGACAGCCCGATCTTGTCAAATCGGACCAATGGCAACAAACAAAAAATGAAGTATGACTTTTCACGTGAAGCCCACAGAACGTCTGCATGTCAACTTCCCTGCTGGTGCTCCTGTCTCAGAAGGGAGTCCTGCTCGTGCTGGTATTTTACACAGGTGTGAATGACAAGGTCAGATGCTTCTGTTGTGGCCTGAGACAGGGTGACCGGAACAAGGAGACAATGCTGTTGAAAAACATACACGGCTGTATGTGGATGCGGGTTTCATCTAGCGAGGGTCCCACCTCTAAGACTACTTCTCTGATGGAAACCGTTTGCATGTTCATTATCTCCCACGTTGGAACATAGTGGCTCATTCAGTGGTTCTTATTCCAATCTTTCAGCAAACCCTCTTAATTCTAGAGCAGTCAAAGACTTCTCTCCATTGAGGACTCAGCCCCACAGTTATGCAGTGAACACAGAAGCAGCCAGATTTCTTACTTACCGTATGTGGCCATTTACCTTTTTGTCACAAATTGGCAAGAGCTGGCTTTTATTATATAGGACCCGAGACAGGGCAGCCTGCTCTGCTTGTGGTGGGAAGCTATGTAACTGGAAACCAAAGGTTGATGCTATGTCAGAACACCGGAGACATTTTCCCAACTGTCCGTTTTTGGAAAACTCTCTAGAAACGCTGAGGTTTAGCGTTTCGAATCCGAGCATGTAGGCACCTACAGCTCGAATGAGAGCACTTGTGTACTGGCCGTCTGGTGTCCGTGCAGCCTGAGCGGCTGGCGAGTGCTGGTTTTTACTATGTGGGTCGCAATGATGATGTCAAACGTTTTGTTGTGCTGGTGGCTTGAGGTGCTGGGAACCTGGAGATGATCGTGGGTAGGACGTGCCAAGTGGTTTCCAAGGAGTGAGCTGTTGATTATGCATGAACGGGCAGCGGTTTGTCTATGAGATTCAAGCTACATATCCTCGTCTTCTTGGACAGCTCTTGTCGACTTCAGACACTCCCAGAGATGAAAATGCTGATCCACCAATTGTTCATTTTGGATCTGGAGAACGTTCTTCAGAAGACACAGTCACGATGAACACACCTGTGGTTCAAGCTCCCTCGGAAATGGGCTGTAGGAGAAGCTCAGTAAAACGACAGTCCAGAGTAAAATCCTAACAACTGGGGAGACTGAAAACAGTCAGTGATATTGTGTCAGCACTTCCTAATGCTGAAGATGGAAAGCAAGGAGAGGAAAGGGAGAGACAAGCTGAAGACATGGCATCAGACGACTTGTCGTTAATTCGGAAGAATTGAATGGCTCTTTCCACAGTTGACATGTGGGCTTCCAATCCTGGATAAGCTTTTAAAGGCCAATGCAACTAACACACAGAAACATGATATTATTAAACAAAAACACAGATACCTTTACAAACAAGAGAACTGATTGATACCATTTTAGTTAAAGGAAATGCCACAGCCAACATCTTCAAAAACCACCCGAAAGATATTGACTCTATGTTCCATAAGAACTTATCCGTGGATAAGAACGTGAAGTATATTCCAACAGAAGATGATTCAGGCTGTCACTGGAAGAACAATTGAGGAGGCTGCAAGAAAAAAGAGCTTGTGAAGTGTGTGTGGACAAAGAGGTTTCCATTGTATTTATTCCTTGTGGTCATCTGGTGGTGTGCCAGGAAGGGGCCCCTTCTCTGAGAAAATGCCCCACTTGCAGAGCTGTAATCAAGGGTGCTGCTCGTACATTTCTCCCATAAATGAAAAATAGCTGTATCTTAGCCTGAATAGAAAAGTGTTTAAAATATTGTTGAACATTTGATGCCATCTGAAGTAAAAAAGGAATTATTGGTTCTTCAATCAGTAACATTTGTGTTCTACTCTGCTTTGGTACTAATGTGTAAAAAGCTGGTATTTTATATTTAACCTTACCCTGTGTATTTACAAGGGAAGATTTGTGTTTGATGAGCTGTGTCAGTACTCATGTGTGAAAGCTTTGAGTAGTACGTTACGGTGTGGATTGAAGGAGCCGGAAACAAGGTACTCTGGAGTTCAGAGTTATGATGTCAAATTCTCTGTGGTGCTTTTCACTTGTGTTGTGATTTTTCTCTTACTAGTAAATAAGTTTTCCCCTAGTTTCCCTTACTTTGTGAGAAACATCTTAATGAAGTGCTTTAAAAAAAAAGAGAGAGGGGATGGAAGGATATATGGAGAGATTAAAAGAAAGTGAGGCGAGGGACACATCAGATAATCACAATATGTAGACCTTGGTTTGTTCTGGTTTAAACAGAGTCCAAAAAATAAAATTTAATTTAATTAAAAATAAAGAACTGATTTAAGAATATATAAAGGATTCTTACCAAGTAACAAGAAAACAACACTAGAAAGTTTGGTGTTTTCATGTCATTTCAATCACTTTAAGATCCTTGGAATAACAACAAAAAGGAATAGTTTCAAAGTATTATAATGAAAAAGTTCATCAGTGAATGAGAGATTTCAACAAATGTGAGAGAAAAAAACTTACACAAGTATGTTAGTGGAGCAAAATGGGCAAAAGATGAAACAGAGACGTCACTAAAGACTATATCAAAGCCCTGACTTCACACTATGCGATCTATGCATGTAACGAAATTGTCACCTACCCCATAAATCTGTACAAATAAAACTTTAAATAGAGCTGTATAAGTAAACCTGTAAAAGAAAGAGTATATCCCAAATAGAAGATGAACATTAAGAAAAAGTCCTCAACCTCATTAATCATCAGAAAAATCCAGATAGAAACCGCAGGGCTCACCCTCGCTACTCACCTGCTAGAATGATGTTTTACAGCAAGGACTGGCACGACGTGGTGCGAGTGCGCGTGCGCAGCAGCCGGAGTCTCCCACACGGCGAAGGACCGCGAACCCGCGCCGTCGTTCGGAAACACTTGTGCATTTGGGCTGTGAGTTTATTTGAGGATTTTTATCTGAGGCTGATCACGTGCGTCTCAGAGTGGCCTGGCCTGCGCTCTGCGTGGCGCTCCACGGGTCACCAAGCCAAGACCATTTGGATTTCTCCGCAAGAGCTTTCTTAAACAGTCAGGGGAGGGTCAGTTTTCACTGGAAGCGCACATGAAGGAGCCACCAGGTGCCAACTCTCAGAAAAGGAAACTTTCTCTAGTCTTGTCCAACACACAGCACCTTGGTTTACTCCTTTTGCTGCAGGAGAATTTTGTATTAGCCTGCCCTTCCCTGGGTGTTCACCCTTTAATGGCCCCAGTGCTCTGGAGTTTCTGCCCAGCGGATTCTCTTGCAAGACCCACGCCTCATGTCCCGACTCCCGTCTATCGTTTAAACCCAGGTCCCTTTGTTTCTGACGCCGGCAAAGGCCCCAGAGCAGCCACAGACTGAAAGCCGTTTGCCATCTGTTTCTAGTTTCTCTCCGTGGGTGGGTTAGTGGATGAAGGTTCATTGTCTCCCTTAGAGTTCAGCCTGCGCTGGGAAAGGGTGCTGTCCCTGTAGCCGCCACCGCCGGTGACGGCCTCTGGGAGTGTGGCGAGGAAAGCCGACCCCTCCTGGGCCAGTTCCCTGGCATTCGGGAGCCTGTGTCCTGCTCTTTCTAGTTTTCTGCCTTCTTTACTGGAGAATATTATCAACTAACTTCCCTAGAAAAGTCTTCCGGAAGTACATTTTCTGAACTCATGTATGTCTCATAATATTTTTATTTTTATCTCTCATTTGATTTGTCAGGAGAAAGGAGTAAGAGTCAAAATCATTTGTCCCCACCGACCCCATAAGATCTTCATAGATATTCCTTCCTCTGAAATTCTGAAATTTCTCCTCATGGCGACCAGGGTAAGTAGGTTTCATCCTCCCCACTCTATGCCGTGCCGTGTTGAGCTAAAAACCCGCTGGTTCCCCCGCTCCGGGGGAATCACCCTCGTGGTTGTTCTTCCACAGTTTCCTCTTCCGTGTGTGACCTCTTGCCTCTTTCTAGAACTCTTATTAAGTAGATTTTTATGTCATAGCTTGATTTCTACATCTCTTGTGTATTTTACTACTTACATTTTTGCCATTTTATTCAACGCTCTAAGAGATTGAACAGACTTTATATTCCAACCATTTTCAAAAGTATCCTTGGACACTCTATGCAGGCACCGTCTTCTCAAATCAAAGCCTAGGTCTGTGTGTGAAGGGAGACAAAGGCCGTACTGGGGTCTTTCGGCTGGAGAGCGCGTGTGCCTCTAACCCTCCTGGCCAGTGCACACCGCTGACCTCTGTTTCCTTGGGTGTGGCACTGAGCTACTTGATCACTGTTCTCTAAGGTCCCTTCCACCTGGTTAGACAGTTACTCTGGGATCTGGAAGAAATCCAAGCAGCTATCAGAGAACAGAGTTAATGAACGTCTGGGGCAGAATTCCCGAAGGACAAAGGCCGAGGGAGCCCCCAGAAGTGGTTACATAACAGCGGGCGTTGCCTTTGTCAGGTAGTTCCCCTGCCGAAGGCACAATCTTGTATTTATTCTTCATTTTCAGGACAGTCATAGCCCATTGCAATGCAGTATCCATTGGTCAGCCTGCGTTTCCCTCCATGCACATCAACTCAATTCCCTGAGTGGATTTTCCTCAAAGAATAGGCCTGATTCCCTGAGGGGAGGTTCTGTTTTCTGAGGTCGACACTGATTTGCATGAGCAGGATTACAAACAGGTTGTCTTATTGCGACTAATAATCTGGTCCTTGCCTGGAGCTCACTGCCAGGCCAGTTCTCAAGCTCAGTTCTCAAGCTGTGTTAATTTGTACCCTCCAGCGATTTATGAGAGTTTGATTTCCACAGGCCCCTAAATCTATAATCTGGGGATTCCAGATATCTCACCTGAACAAGGACGTAGGTTCTACATGAAGGCAGTACAGTGATGAGTTGAGGTTGGTGGCCTCACCTGGAGGGAGGGTCTGAACTAGGAGAGGCATTGAGGGCAACAGAGAGAGAAGGTCACCAAGCGACGTCCTTCCCCACTTGATTCGCCTTCCCTCTTTGAACATTATTCCAGGTGCTCCGTTCCTGACTTGGTCCTCAGTCAAGGTGAGAGATGGGAGGAGGACTGGGGGCATGGGTGGACCCAGGTGTGGCGGGAGCTAAGGGATGGTGTACATGGCAGGGGAGAAGTCAGGATGGGAAGGGACAGGAGGGAACAAGATGGCTATGCTGGTCATCCTCTGAGTCAGATCACCTGGTCCAAATCCAGGCTTTGTATCTGATACTCATTTTATTTTAGGCGAGTGGGATAACTTCTCTGCTGGGCTTCTTTATCTGCAAAATAAACACCGCCCAGTGTTTGCCAGAGTAGTTGGCAAGTATTTAGTAAGTACAAAGTACTTAAAACAGTGACCTCCTCTTAGTGCTGAAGTTATTATTGGCTGGGTGCGGTGGCTCATGCCTGTAATCCTAGCACTTCGGGAGGCTGAGGCAGGAGGATCGCTTGAGGTCAGAAGTTTGAGATCAGCTTGAGCAAGAGTGAGACCTGTCTCTACTAAAAATAGAAAAATTAGCCAGACATGGTGGTACGTACCTGTAGTCCCAGCCACTCGGGCGGGTGAGGCAGAAGGACCACTTTAGCCTGGGAGTTTGAGGTTGTAGTGAGCGAGGCTGATGCCACTGCACTCTACCCTGGGGGTGACAGAGTGAGACTGTGTCTCAAACAAAAGTAATTATTACTATTTCAACTATTATTATCTGTCTGTAGATTGGCATTTGTACCTCTCCAGAAATGTATTAATATTTTAAACCTCATAATTATTTTTTAATTAATTGTTCTTCCTTAAGTAATAATTTCTATTTAATTGTTCAGGTTTTCGTGAAAAGCGGTATCACTCTGGCATCACCTGGTTCGAGAAGAGAACCAAGCAGAACCAAACCTGCACCACCCAAGTCTAATTAGAATCAGCCTTCACGGGGGGTTAGCCACACACCCTAGTCGTGTGTCAGTCCACCCAAGCTTCAAGACCAACATGTGCTGACATTCTGAGAAAACCAAGAGTATTTTTTTCCATAGATGTCCCTCTACTTTGAACCAGACTCAAGAAGGTAATACCACGCTTAGCCCTTGAGCAGGCAATATCCATGGAATTTCAAGCAAAGACTGGTACTAACGGGTTTCTTTCTTCGCTCTTCTCCTCCTACTCTCTCTTTCCTTCTGCAGTACTGAGCGGTGTCTCGTGCCAGGCGCTCTGTCTTAGCGCTGAGATCAAAACGTCAAGGAAACAGTCAAGTTTCCCCAGGCAGGGTGGGAGAGCAGACACATTGTCCGGGCGCACGAGGGTCTGTGCGGGCCCAGGTGGAGGCTCTGTTAACAAAGAGTGCCAATCCCCCACCCAGTTATTCTGGGCCGCCCATTCACCAAAACATCTGTCGTTCCAACGCCAGTCAGCATTTAAGATCAAAACTAGATTTGTTTAATCTTCAGAAATTCCATAAAGAGTGAGCTCTAATATAAACTATGGTCTTTGGGTAATAATGGCTAGTCGATGCAGGTGCTATGGACCTCAAACACCATTCTGGCTGGGGGTGTTGACAGTGGAGAAATCCGTGCCTGTGGGGACAGGGCAACGGTATACAGAAATCTCTGTAGTTTTCTCTCAATTTTTCTGTGAACCTGAATATACCCTTTAAAAAAGTCTATTAAAAATAATTCCCTCTAGAAAACTTCTGAAGGCCCTTCCCACATCAGCATCTGATGTGCTTTACAATGCAAGCAATCTTCAAGGGAATTACCTCATCAGCTGCTGCTCTAGCGGGAGAACTATCTCACCTAGGTCTCGAAGCCCAAGGGAGCAGACAGAGAGTGAGGCTCTGCTGGGGGAAGCAACGTCAAAGGGGCCGTGGGTGCCTTGAAAAGCCCATGGGGTTAGGAGGGTGTCCTGTGGTCATCAGACAGAGAGAACAAAGGATATAAGAGACCAGCATCTCTCATCTCTTATTTCATTGTTTCAGGTTTGGGAAAGGAGGCCAAAAGTTAGGCATAGCGTTTCATCTGACATCCAGCTCTGTAATTATAACCAATGCCATTGTGTGCAAAGTAGGTATCAGCTGGGGTTATCACAACCTTTCAGATTTGAATAAAACTGAATCAAATGTGTGCCACATGAAGAAGAAAACCCTGACATCTTTTCAAACTTCCTACAGGCTCCTTAGGAGTGAGGATTTGGGAGGAAGCTTACTATCTCCAGCTCTGAGTTGCAGCTTCTGATGATTTCACTCGCCGTATGGTTCATGTTGCCAATCCGTGAGCGCTGTCCTTTCTACGCGCCACCGTAAATGCCAGACACTTCCCTGCCCTGCTTGTTTACTCCGCAGTACACCCAACAGAAGGCTGTAGACTTTCCAAAGTTCAAGGATAGTGAAAGGTATTTACACACCAACAACAACACACACACACACACACACACACAATATTGACATGAATAATACACATTCCTGTTCTTAAAAGACATTCAGCCATTATCCTCCTGGGAATTTCTCACCAACCATTATTTTTCAAAGAATTCAGTCAATTCTTTCTGACCCCTCTCCTCTGGTCTGTTCACATTTGCACCATGCCCCAAGCCATGTTATTGTTGCATGCAAGATTTTTAAATTTCTCAGCCTCCAGCCTCAGGACCTCACCTTTCGCATCCAAGGAATTTTCCCCGAAAGAGAGTACTTCTCTAATATTCTGGTCCCAGCTGTTAAAAAAAATGTTTTTTCTTTTTTTCTTTTTTTTCCTTTTTTTCCCCTTGCACCAATACTGATGTTCAAAGAAAGTATTTCTGATAAAGTTCTAAGAAAAATAAAAGCCAGCACAACTCCTCAGTATCACACATTTTTATTGCTTTCTCCACAGCCTCTAGTCCCAGTATGAGGGATCAGAATGTGGACAGAGGGAATGAAACCTTGACTGATTTTCTGCTCCTGGGACTTTTCCCAGAGCTGCCGTACATCAGCATCCTCATCACCTCCATCCTTCTGTTCTACGTCGCCGCCGTCACTGGGAATGCCACCCTGATCCTCTTGATCTGGAGGGACCTCCGCCTCCACACCCCCATGTACATACTACTCAGCCATCTCTCTCTCATTGACTTGGCCTTAATTTCCACCACAGTCCCAAAGACGGCCATCAACTTTTTCTCTGGGAAGAGAAACATCTCAAAAGTTGCCTGTGGAACTCAGATTTTCTTCTTCTTTGCCCTTGGGGGTGGTGAGTGTCTCCTTTTGACCATGATGTCCTATGACCGTTACGTGGCCATCTGCAACCCACTGAGATACACAGTTATCATGAGACCCAGAATCTGCCTGCAAATGGCCCTAGGGTCCTGGGGTGGAGGTGCCCTAAATTCTCTCATCAATACCATCTACACCATGCACTTCCCCTTCTGTGGCTCCAGGGAAATCCATCACTTCTTCTGTGAGATGCCTGCTGTCCTGAAGCTCTCTTGCGAGGACACTTCCTTATATGAGATGGCAGTGTCTGTCATTTGCATTGTGTTTGTTCTTCTTCCCTTAGGACTTATCATGTCTTCCTACCTGCTCATCTTCCTCACAGTCCTCCGCATGAATTCACCAAAGGCCAGGAGGAAAGCCGTGGCCACCTGTTCCTCTCATCTGGCTGTAATGAGCCTCTACTATGGACCAGCCATGATCATTTACATGACCCCTCACTCCTTTCACACTTCAGAACAGGATGAAATACTCTCCATGATCAACACCATCTTCACCCCCATGCTCAACCCTCTCATTTATAGTCTGAGGAACAAGGAGGTGCTGGCTGCTCTCAGAAAATTAATGGGTAGAGGATTCTTTCTGAGGTAGAAACAAGCAGCCTCTCACAGCTACAGAAACTCCAATCCACAAGATAGATAATGAGACACATTTCCATACTTAGGATCGAAGAAGCCAATATTTATCCTCTAAGTTATTTTCTTGACCTTAACTTATATAATAACTTAGCGGAACTGATCTGAGAATCTAAATACCTGAAACACCTACCGGCTGTGAAAATTTAAAAAAAAAAAAATTATTTAACTTCTCTTTGCCAATTAAGGAATTGAATTTGGCGTTGAAGGTCATTTCCAGACCTAAAATATTTCCTGATTCTGTTCTAAGAGTCTATGACACTGCTAGGGGATGTACCAGTTTCAGTCTCCAGTTGCTATTTTTTAAAATATGTTTTGAAGTTCCTACTTCAAAAGTGGCCATAACAATGCCTGTGTCGTAGTAAATATTGAGACTTTAGCCATTATTAAGTTGCTCTGGGTTTTTGAGGGTGATGCTGCCCCATCTTTAGTAGAAGTGTGATTACCTACAAACTGTCTAAGTCCAGTTCATTAATGAAAGGACTCTTAAGGGGAAAACAAAGGACCTGCATATTTTGAACCAACCCATCCTGAGATCCAGTCATGAGAATGTGCTCTTTAGCACACGTTGCCATCTTCCCTGAGAGATCACAGCATCAGCCTCTTCTTTTTATAGAACAGAGAACTTGTCTCAGTTTGATGAACAATGCCTATGATAAAGTGGTGATGAATAGAGAAGTGAAGAACAGATTTGCCGGTCACAGCTGAAGGGTACTGGCATCTCCAAGCGAGGACAGGCTGCTACCGAAATAATCATCTCCAGTGGATTCTGAGTTAGAGACACCCCATTAGTAAATCGGTCTGTTCAAGTAAAAAAATATAAGTCAAGAAATTTGTTGAACCTATAGCCCTGTACTATGTAGACCAATAAAAGAAGCACACTATAGACTAAATATCTTGTGCTTTGCATGAGGGTTTGGACATCATGCATCCACTAAGTCCCAAGTTCTCAGGGCCAGTCTGATGAAAGCTATTCTGGTCTACTCCACTGGTGTGTCCACAAGGATAACGGCTTGGGTTCCTTCCGCCTCGTTTTTGCCTTCCTCCCTGGTCAGCATTCTCCCAAAGCTCGTGGATAACAAACTTTATTGACTTAACACAGGAGGTTAGAAATGGATTTCATTCCTCAAAGTATATAAACCAAGGTAAGCCCATGTCCCTATATGAGCCTCATAACTATTAGTTTGAGTTGTTAATTTAATGAAGAAGGAAAAAAGAAGGAGGAGAAGTGTTCTTTTCTTTACTAGAGACATTTGCCCAATTTAAGCCACTTCACTTTAAAATGTGTTTTTTGACTACAGCTGGAAGTGGCCAAGGGGAAGGAGTCAGCAGAAGCTACCACCATTCTCAGTTCAATGAAGAATGTCTTAGTGGTCCTCAAAACCCAAAAAGGAATATCAACAGCCCAACTCAATCAACATGTCTTTCCAACATATTCCACAGTCAGAGAGTTATCTGGGTTAGAACACAAACACCATCTTGGAATGTGGTGTAACACTCACCAAATTACCTAAGGTGGTAATTCTACTCCTAGTTCCTGGCCATGTAAAGAAAAGATGACTTACACTTAGGCAGTTTACTAAAGGAAAAAAGAAGGTTCATATTGGATGCTTTTTATTTTGTGAATAGCGAGCATAAGAAGCAGACTCTTGAGGATCAGGTTGCATGTGACTAAAAGACATTAAATTATGTGTCTAAAGACAAATGCCCACGCCTGGCCTCCTCTCACATATCATTGCAAAGCCTCTGTTATGAGCCTTAGCGCCACAGCATACTATGCACTAGCATTCACATAAGTGCTTATTTAATTACCTTGTTTTATCTATTTTTAAGAATTTGTAAATTGATTTCCATAAACTATGAAATGATGGTGTTGTAAACTAGAAGGAATTGTGGTTCTGTATGCATTTATAGTATTTTCCCCACCCAATCCTACATAGCCAATTATTAATATTTGGTATTAGAAGAACATGTAGGTGTGTGGATATTTTTGTGAATTAAGTTACTTACAGAATGGCTTTCAAACAAATTCATTATAATAACAGTCAGAGATTTCGATATTCCACTTAAAGTAATGGACAGAACAATGACATAGAAAATCAATAAGGAAATGGAAGACTTGAACAACACTATAAACAATTACACAGGGAGGATATATATAGAATACTTCATCAAAAAACAGTAGAATACACATTCTTCTTAAGTGCACATATAAGATATCCTTCAGAATAGATCATATTTTAGACCACAAAATGAGTTTTAATAAGTTTAACAATATGGAAATCTTACAAAGGATATTTTCCAACCACAATGAATAAAACTAGAAATCTTGATAAACTAGGTAATTTACAAATATGTGGCAACCAAAAACACACTTTTAATTAGTAAGTCAAAGAACAAATTACTAGGAAAATTTTTAAAAATATCATAAGACAATTAAAATGAAAACACCACATACCAAATTTATGGAATATAGCAAAAACCATCTATAGAAGGAAACTTATTGCTGCAAATGCCTACCTTAAAAAATAATAAAGGTGTCAAATCAATAACCTAATTGTACACCTTAGAGAATAGAAAAAGAAAAGCAAACTAAACCCAGAACAATCAGAAGAAGAAAATTATAAAGATTATAGCATAAATAGATGAAATAGAGAGTAAAATAAAAATACAGGAAATTAACAAAACTTGCTTATTTGAAAATATCAACAATATTGACAAAATATTAGCTATATTGACAAAGAAAAAGAGAAGACTCAATTTCTAAAATGAGAGAGAGGCATTACTACTAACTTTACAGAAATAAATGAATTATAAGTGATTACTGTAATCAACTTTACATCAACCAATAGGGTAACACAGGTGAAATGAGCAAATTTCTAGAAACCCACAAACTACTGAAACTGACTTAAGAAGAAACTATTTCTACAGACCTGCAACAAGTAAGGAGACTTAGTAATCAAAATCCACCAACAAAGAAAAGTCCAGAACCAGATGACTTCACTGGTGAATTTTACTAAAAATTTAGAGAAGAATCAATAACAATCCTTCTTAAACTCTATCCAAAACTTGAAGAGAGGGAAACACTTCCTAATTCATACCATGAGGCCACCATTATTTTAGTACTAAATCCAGACAAAGACAATACAAGAAAGAAAACTACAAATATCTCTTCTGAACATAGATGTAAAAGTCCTCAAATAAAAATTCTAACAAACCAAATTCGGTGGCATATTTACAGGCCTATACACCATGGCCAAGTGAGATTTATCCCAGGAATGGACAGCGACTCAACATAAGAAAATCAATCAATGTAATACACCACATTAATAAAATGAACAAAACCACATGATCAGTGCAAATGAGGCAGAAAAATCATTGGACGAAATCCAACACCTTTTCATGATTAAAAAAAAGGAAACATTCTACAAATAGGAATGGAAGGGAGCTTCTTCAATCTCATAAAGGACATTTATGAAAAACACATAGCTAATATCATACTTAACAGTGAAAAACCAAAAGCTTTCCTCCTCCCAAGAACAAGAATGCTCCCTTTTACTAATTCTGTTCAACATTGTACTGGAAATTCTAGCCAGACAAATTAAGCAAGAAAAAGAAATAAAAGGCAACCAAATTAGAAAAGAAGAGGTAAAACTATTCTATTTACAGATGACATGATTTGAAATCTAGAAAACTCTGGAAACTACACACACACGTGCACAAACATACACACAGAGTTAGAGCAAATAAGTGAAATCAGCAAAGTCACGACATACAGAATGAATCTACAAAAATTAATTGTATTCCCATATACTCGCAATAAATAAGCCAAAAAGGAAATTAAGAAAACAATTTCATTTATAATATCATCAGAAAGAATAAAATGCTTTGGAACAAATTCAACCGATGAGGCATAAGACTTGTACACTGAAAACTTCAAAACATTGCTAAAGTGAAATGAAAGACCTAAATAAGCAGAAAGAATCTGTGTCTATGAATTTGAAGACTTAGTATCATTAAGATAAAAACACTACCCAAAGCATTATACAGGTTCAGGGCAATACTATCAAAATCCCAGTGGTATTTTTTGCAGAAATAAAAAATCTCATCCTAAAATTCATGCAAATTTTCAAGGATTCCAGAAAGATCTAAAATAATCTTTAAAAAGAAAAACAAAGTTAGAAGACTTAAACTACTTGATTTTAAAACTTACTACAGTTACAACAATCAAAACAGTGTGATATGAAAAGAATGAAATGTCTTTCACAGCAACTTGGATGGAACTGGCAGCCATTATCCTAAGTGAATTATCTCAGGAATGAAAAAACAAATACCACAGGTACTCGTTTACAAGTGGGAGCTAAGTGATGGGTATACATGGTCATACAGAGTAGCATAATAGAATTTGGAGACTCAGAAGTGGGGAGGATAGAAGGGAGGTGAGGCACCAAAAATCACCTATCGGGTACAATGCAGACTACTGAGGTGAAGGGTGCACCGAAAGCCCTGACTTCACCACTAAACAATTCATCCAAGTGGAATCAAAACACCACTTGTACCCTCTAAATCTATTGAAATTACGAAAGAAAGCATGGTACTTGCATAAGGATAGATATGTAGGCCAACGGAATATAACTGGGATTTTAGAGATAAATCCTCATATCTATGGTCAATTGATTTTCGACAAAGGTGCCAAGATCATTCAATGGGGAAAGAACCATCTCTTCAACAAATGGTGCTGGGAAAGTGTAGATCCACATGCAAAGAATAGAGTTGGACCTTGCTTTACACCATGTACAAAAGTTAATTCTAAATAAGTCAAGAACCTACATGTAAGAACAGAAACTGTAAAAATCATAGAAGAAAACATAGAGGAAAAATCTTCATGCATTGTATTTGACAATGATTTCTTACCTACAACACCAGGTAACAAAATTTAAAAAAGATAAATTACACTTTGTTAAAATTAAAAACTTTTGTGCCTCAAAGGACACTATCAACAGAATGAAAAGCAACCCATGGAATGGGAGAAAATATTGGCCAACCATATATCTGATAAAAATTAATATCCAGAATATATACAGAACTCTGCAACTCAACAACAACCAAACAACCTAATTTCTTTAAATGGACAAAAGACTGTAATAGACTTTTCTTCAAAGAATGTATGTAAATAGTCAATAAGCACATGAAAGGGTGCTCAACATCTCTACTCATTAGAGAAATATAAACCAAAACCACAATGAGATACCATTTTATACCTACTAGGATGACCTTAATTTTTTTAAAAAAGAAGGAAAATAACAAGTGTTGGCAAGAACATAGAAAAATCGGCACCCTCATACATGTCTGGTAGTTATGTAAACTGGTACAGCCTCTGTGCAAAACAGTTTGGCAGTTCCTTAAAAAATTAAGCACACAACATCAGCAAATAGCAGCAGGTAGGACTTTCAAGCATTCATTCCCCACAGAAATGTTCATTTGAACAACTATCAACACAAGAAACACCTTTGCAAGCGCTGAGGAATCCAGGTGAGAGGTCGCAGCTCCTGCACACAGTACGCGTTGAAGACGGTATAAAGCACTGATTCGCATCTCCCACCTCACCTCTCCTCAAAGCACAGGCAGCACAGTGAGGATGGACGCGGAGGAAGGAGGAAGAAGTGAGTGCCCAGGTTTGCAATGGACGCTAGCACAGGCCCCAGCCAGTGAAGCTCGGCATCAGGTCAGCCTCCACAGCGCCGAGCTCCAGGCTTACACCCCTGGACCAAACCTCCAGGCCCATCCCTGCACCAGACTGCCCCACAGACTCAGGCTGCAAGTTGGCCTGTGAGGCCACAGGCCAGGCCAGTACTCGTACTCGGGCTGCATAGCAGCCCCTGAGGATCCTGGCTTCAGGGCCACCCCAGTGGACTCCCACTCTAGGCCCAACCCCATAGACCTAGATACCAGCTGGCCCCTGCGGACCCAGAGGCTACCCTTTCCCACCTACTGACCAAGGCACCAGGCCGACCTACTGGGGACACCAGGAATAAGCCCACCTATAGACCCCACCATATGGCCCACCCAGAGTCTCTGGACTGACTGACTGGTGAAGGGCTTTCCCTGCAAAGCCAGTGGGTAAAGGCTGGAATAGCCTATTAAAATTCTTTAAATGCAATAAATTTGCATCTTCAAATGCACAGACACCATTGCATGGCCGCAAGGATCATGAATAATTTGGGAATGAGGTTAGCAACCTTATAAAAGGCTGGAGGGAAGTAGAGAGGCATTTTTGCCCTTCCATCCCTTGTACCACAAGGCTGGAGGGAAGTAGAGAGGCATTTTTGCCCTTCCATCCCTTCTACCACGTGAAGACACAGCGTTCGCAGGGAAGTCAGAACAAAAACCCCATCTGTTACTTGGCACATCAGCCACCTGAGATCCCCACCTCTCATGGAAGACCCTCATCAGCATAATACTAACCTGTTACCTGGCCCAGCAACTAACCTATTACGTGGTGCATCAGCATAACACTAAATCCATTATCTGACACATCAACTAACCTATTATCTGGTGGGCATTAACTGAAGTGGAAAATTGGAAAATTCCACTACCAGGTTTCCTCTCTTGCACCCTTTCCCTGGGCCTCCTCCCCTGCAACTCCCCCCCCCCCGCCCCCCCCCAGCTGCAGCCCTCATAAATCACCTGTAGTGATTAGAGTACCAGGCCATGAAGTAGCTTCGGACTCTGCCTCACTAAAGCTAGCCCTGTTGTAACCATACCCCTCCTCCTTAAGCAGAGTGTGTAAAAGGCTGCAATGCTCTTTGTCTGGTGTTCAGAATTTGGGGAGAGCAAATTCCCCTCTGGACCTTGCCGGCCCGCATGAAATAAAACCTGTTTTCACCAAATCTCCGTGTGTCACTTGATCTCTTCCCGGTCAGCTCTGCTGCAACATAACCACCTGACACCCTATGCCCCAGACCACCACAACTTAATAAAAGTTGGAAAAAGCGGGTAGATGGGGCTCAGAATTTGGTGGCGAGGCCCCTCTGAGCCCGCCGGCGAATAATCTTTGATTCTCCGACTCTCTATGTGCCACCCGGTTTGTCCTCGGGACCACTTGCTGTAACACTTGCTGTAACACAAGCATCCTTGCCTCTCTGGGATGGATTCCGCTTGATCACAGTAAATGACCTTTTTAATGTTGTGAACTAAAACAAAATCTTAAGTCTCACTGCCCCAGCGGCTGACTGAATGGACCCTAATGTCTGTCTCCCTGGAATGTACAAAACCAAACTGTGACCCAGTCACAGTGGGTCCACTTGCTCAAGGCCTCTTGGGCTCCGGGTCATGGTCCTCAAATTTGGCTCAGAGTAAATCTCTTTAAAATTATTTTACAGAGTTTGGCTTTTTTTTCCATTGACAACGTATTGTTGAATTTGATTCGCTAGTATTTTTTGAGGATTTTTCATTCACGTTTCTAAGGGATATTGGTCTATAGTTTTCTTTTTCTGTTTGTCCTTGCCTGGTTTTGTATCAGGATAATGCTGGCCTTGTAAAATGAATTTGGAAGTATTCCTTCCTCTTCATTTTTTTTTGGAAGAGTTTAAGAAGAATTTGTATTAGTTCTTTAAGTTTTGAGAGAATTCAGCAGAGAATCAATATAGTTTTGGGCTTTTCTATGATAGGAGATGAAAGGGGCGGCCTTACTGCAATAACAGGAAAATATGTTGTGAACTGAGATGAAATTTTAAGGCTCACCCCCCCACCGGCTGACTAAATGGACACTCCCCCCCCCCCCCCGCCGTGGCCAAAGAAATACCCTAAAACTAAATTGTCTGCCAAGAGGAAGGAGGTCAGACATGCCTTATCATGCCCCCTCCCCTTCTTGGGGACATCCTTTGTAACCCATTAGCAGGCCTAAGGGTATGCAAGACAAACCTGCAGGTCCTCAATTTACACAACAAATCTATGTCCAGTGGCTTATCTCTGATAAAGAGCTCCTTATGTTAAAACATTCCAAGC